>JZKD02S2318953.1:0-29714 GCA_000966675.3 Picea glauca | reverse complement strand
CTTCTTCTTTCTCAATTTATCTCTACAAATGTGTGTGGTATTTTCTAGCTAGATCTATTCTATGCAGGTTCAACACATTTACAACATACATGTGGGAAAATCCATGAAAAATTGAGGAGATGAATATTTCAGGATTCTAGAGTTTGAAAGAAAGCTCCCAGGAACGTCTACAGTGATCATGTACAACATATCTATCTATAGGTTCAAAAGGTATGTCTTATTTCTATTTGTAGTTGGATTTTGTTGTCTACATGAGAAATGGTTATGGGGGTTTGAAGATTTTCCATAGAGAGGATATTGGTTGTATGACACTTACTGTATAAGCCAAATCTACAGAAATGCAGTGCTAGTATATTTGATATCTATCATTGGTACATATTGTTAGTGTGGAGGCACATATTGTATTTCTTGGCATATGGTTAAGGGTTTTTGTGGTACATGGTTGAGAGCTTGCTGGTGTGAAGTGGTTGTGAATTTTTTCATGCAGTGTGAGGCTGTATATCAGTGAGGGTTTGATGTCTATTTCATGTGAGGATTATTACACCTGTTCATGATTATACACACATGTATGGTACATGACTAGAGAGATATAGATTCACTTGGTTAAGAGATATGTATGAGGATGTATGCATATGACAAAACTACAGTTTGGACATAGTGTCAGTTTGCAGGTTGATGTGATAGAGGTAGAAAAGGGTTAGAGTTTTTCAGGAAGGTGAAAACCCTATTTTTCAGAAGGCATACACAAGCGGCAGTATATACATGCTGTGTACATATGCAAGCTGCAGTATAGACAGGTCATGTACATACACGAGCTACAACACAGACATGGTGCATACCTGTTGGTTTTTGTTGGTACAAGAAGGTTACAGGTACAGGTTGACCATAGGCTATTGGTACATGTTGAATACGAGTTGTTGGAAAATATTGGTACATGTTTACAATGGTATATCTCACAATGATAGTGTGGCAGTGGTTTCATCATTTCACTTATATTTCAGGGTGGCAGGATAGGGAAAGGATAGGTGGTTGTAGACACCTTTCGTTTGTAGCCAGAGAACATAGGGGGTTTTAGCCTTCTTTGGTTGTAGCTAGAGAATTGGGGAGTTGGAGCTTCCCTCAGGTTGTAGCCTGAAAATATAGGGGGTCAGAGCTTCCTTCTAGTTGCAGCTAGAGAACAAAAGAAGTTGGTGCTTCCAATGAATTTAATTCTTAAAGACATATAAGAAAAATCATTCTGTGGTTTTCTCTCGAATTGGGTTTCCACGTAAAAATACTGGTCTATTGTGTATGTGTATGATTTTTCATTGTTCATGGTTTATTTACTCTGCACTTATTGGATGATAATGTTATATTGTTCATAAAGATACATAATACTTACATGCTGTGATTAAAAGGATTAAAAATATCTATTACTGATTCACCCCCCCTCTCAGTGATCCAATAGATTCTTGATAGAAAGGCACTAAGAACAATGCGGTTGTTCCTGACATCATCAGTGGCATTCGAAATTTCAAAAGAATGACAACGAAAGATCTAATGAAGGAATTGGCTAGAATATATGAAAAACCCTCAGCCTCCAAAAAGGTATTTCTTATGAAACCTTTATTCAATATGAATATGTCAGAAGGTGGGTCTATTGCTAATCATTTAAATGAATTTAGCAAGGTCAAAAATCAATTAAGTTCTATAGGAATGGACTTTGGTGATGAGGATAGGGATATTTTAATCTTGTGCTCATTTCCAAAAAGCTGGAATAACTTGGTCATGGTTGTGAGTAATTCTATATTTGGTTCAAATACTTTAATTTTTTATGACATTGTTAGTGTTATCCTTAGTGAGGAAATGCAATGGAAAATCACAATGATACATTATGTAATGCTTTGGCTGTGGACGACATGGGAAGAAAAAGGGAGAGAAGAAAGAGTCCATGGAATTGTGGAAAGTCTATGAAGGGAATATACAAATCCATAGGGAGATTGGAATGTTGGCATTGTGGAAAGAAAGTACACAAGAAGAAATATTGTTGGTTTCTAAAAGGAAAACAAGGAGATGGACACCGGGAGAAAAATCAAGAAGAAAATGTAAAAAGTGATGTGTTGCAAGATGTTTTGATCCTTTCATTACAAAAAAATGTTGATTCTTTGGTAGTAGACTCAGGGGATTCATTTCATGCCACACCCCATAGGAAATATTTTCAAGATTTATTTCAAGGTGATTTTGGACAGGTTTATTTGGGTGATGAAAAACCATGCAAACTTGTTAGAAAGGGTAAGATAATATAAAATTGCAGAATGGAAACAAATGGTTACTGAAAGAGGTGACGTACATTCCTGAATTGAGAAGAAATCTAATTCCAACAAGGAAGTTGGATAATGAAGGCTGTGAAGTTACATTTATGAGAAATTTGTGGAAAGTCACTAAAGGATCACTAGTAATAACAAAAGGAGAGAAGGTGGGTATGTTGTATTTATGTACTGGTAATGTTGATTCTTATATTTCTTTAGTTTCCACAGGAACATATACAACATTATGGCATCATAGACTTGGTAACATGAGTGAAAAGGGGATGCAAATTCTCCATTTAAGGAATTTATTGCCAGATTTGAAGTAGGTTGATTTGGATTTCTGTGGGCACTGTGTTTATGGAAAAAAAAAGACAATCATATTCCTTAGATTTAGGAAGGAAAAAAATAGTAAAAATTTAGAGCTTTTGCATACAGATGTATGGGGACCAACTTAGGTATCATCTCCTGGTGGCTCTTATTATTATGTTACTTTTATTGATAATGTAACCATGAAAACTTGGGTTTATTGCATTCGGAAAAAAATATGATGTTTTCGATACCTTTAATAAATGGAAATATTTGGTTGAGAATGAGACAGGAAATAAGTTGAAGTGTCTCAAATCAGACAATGGAGGGAAACACTACAACAAGGTGATGGTATTATGAACAACATGCATCAATAATTTACACACATAAAATTCACATAAGAAGAATGATATACTCACAAAGATCACATTTAATTAATGTACAATAATGATACATCACTCTCACACACTTCAATACACATGTGAGGCCTCATAATATGGCATTGAGGTGATCATAACAATATGTCCAATATAGCATAACAATCTCCACAATATCTACATGAATATATCCATAAATATCTATGTGATCTCGATCCCTAACTTCACTCATTGTTCTCATCTTTCATCATACATAGGCTTCTAGAATAAGTCTACTTTAATGAATGATAACTTCACCATATCATAAGTGTGCATTGTTCCTTCATACTCCCCCTTAATGAATACTTATGATCCAATTTAGATGTATTGAGTTGTCTTCATCATTTGCATCGTCTTTTGTCTTCTTCATTTTCATCTGTTTCTTCCGATATCATTATCTTCCTAAGCTATATATGAGTCAATCATCTGAACTACATCATATTCACATCAAGGATTTCTTTATCTTACCCTTGATCTTCCCATGGGTTTTCTATGGGTTACCCTTCAACCATTACATCATACCCAAGGTTTTCCTCGGCTCACCCTTAACCATTAAAAACTTGAACTGGTTTCATCTTATCACAATCCATTCATTAAATTAGGTGGTTTCAACTAACCACAAACCTACATTCATCATCACAAATTGGTTTTTGATTTACCACGAACTAGTAGAAAAATACTTGACTTAAAGAAATGACTCAATAAACTAACAACTCTTTCTTAAACATGTTCAACTGGATTTAATGACAACTGACCTTTGGAAGATCAAATAACTCATGAAATTTATATGGGAGATATTGATGTATATATGAAGACTTGACCCTATAAAAAAATTCAACATAAAAACAACAGTTTTCCATTTAGGGACATCTATCCAACCACATTGGACCTGCATATGAGGATTTAAAATTTGTTGATTCCAACACTTGATCATGATTTGTAGCACAACAAATGCTGCAGGGATGTAAATTCCAACATTTTACCTTTGCATGCCCTGTTTAGCCACAATGTCTACAACATTCTTATTCCTATTTATATACTTGGTTTGTTGTTGTGCCTTTTTATCCTAGTTCTTTGTTATTGTCGTGAATTGTAGATGGTTCACCTATTATAAATGTATCTACTTTCACAAACTTAATAATTTTGTTTCTTTTTTGACCTTTATAACCAAGGCCTTTGTTTCTTGATCTTACACATAATTGTATGGAATTATAGATACGTTGACCATTCTTTATTAAACCATTTCCATCATAACCCATTTTATTCAAAAGTTTTGAACCTATTCCTTTTGTGTGATTTTCAAAGCAACTTACCTCATCATCTTTAGTAATATAGGCATCTTGAGAAATATCATCAGGATCATCATTTTAAGCATCATCATTTGGAGTCTCAGAATAAGAGAGAGACATATGCACATCAACATTATTATCATCAACCAGAAAAAAATTATCACATGAACTATCAATCTTATGAATCAAGTCACTAGTATCACAAATTGCATTACACATCAATTTTTATGGGTTCATTGTTCTTACTTTACCTTCAAGTGATAACAACACATTTTCCTTTTCTAGTAAGTCTCGTTGTAATGATTCTATCATTTTATCTTTCTTATCATTAAGTTTCAAGAGATCATTTCCCTGTTCATCCAGTGATTCCAACCTTTCTTCTAGTTTACTTATGCATTCTCTAGTGCAATCAACAAGTTATTTAAAAAAAAATTCCTTATTGAATTGTCTTGTTTGTGTATCTTTTCAATTTCATGAAGTGCATCATCAATATCATGTTGAATAATTTCAATTTAATGGTTTTCATTTTGTACTTGTTTGCCTCCTTTGCCCATTATGAATTAATAATGTAATCACTCTCGCTTGTAATCACGCTCATTTTCCAAGATAAAAAACACACAATAATTCTTAAGGGTGTTGGGTACAACCGATCATGCACCCTTAATTACAACAATGATACTTGTGTATCGGGTACCACCTAACATGTACCCAAAAAATATTTCACTTTAAAGTTTGGTGAAATTTCATGAACCTTTGTGACTTCAACTCCAAGATTAACTCAACTAATCATTTATTCAATGACGAATCTCTCAACCTTGAATAACATATTGTAGCAGAAGCATGATGGGCCCATAACCCACATGTCCCATGATTAAAAACTAGCTCTGATAAAAAATGATGGTATTATGAGCAACAAACAACAATAATTTACAAACATAAACTTCACACAAGAAGAACATTTTACTCACAAAGATCATGTTTAATTAATATACAATAATGATACATCACTTTCACACACTTTAATACATACATGAGGCCTCGTAATATAACATTGAGGTTCTCATAAAAATATGTCCAATATAGCATAACAATCTGCAAAATATCTCCATAAATCTCTATGTGATTTCCATCCCTAACTTCACTCATTGTCCTCATCTTTAATCATATGTACACTTATAGAATAAGTCTACTTTCATGAATAATAATTTCATCATATCATAAGTATGAATCATTCCTTTAATAGGAGTTTGATAGCTATTGTTAATACCATGGGATTCATAGAGAAATACAGTTCCATGAACACCACAAGGAAATGGTGTGTCAAAAAGGATGAATAGGAAAATCATGGAGTGTGCAAGGAGTATGAGATTTCATGAAGGATTTCCCTTACATTTTGGTGGATACTATTGTTTCCTTGATAAATAGAGGACCTTCAAGTTCCTTTGATGGTGGCATTCCAAAGGAGGCATGGAAAGGAAAAAAATTAAACTACTCATTTATGAAGACTTTTGGTTGTGGATTTTGTCCATATTGATGAAGAAAATAGAACAAAGCTTAAGATATAATCCAAGAAGTGTACCTTTATTTCATATGGAGTTAATGATTTTGGTTATCACTTATGGGATTATGAAAATCACAAAATCATTAGGAGTAGAGATGTGGTATTCAATGAGAAGGTCATGTACAAATATTGATTGCAGGAAAAGAAATAGGAAAAGGAAAACACACAATGCACAGTCCTTGATGAAATTATAGAAAATGAAATCTCAGAGGTGCCAGAAAATTGAAATGTTCAACAACAACAACAACAACAGGAAATTCAAAATACTACAAGAAGATATACCAAGATAAGTAAACCCAATTTATGATACTCCCATTCAATGTATTATTTATTATTGATTGATTCTGGTGAACTCGATGTATATGAAGAAGTAATGAATATAGAAACTAGAAAGAAGTGGAAGCAAGGAATGAAAGAGGAGATGGACTATTTGGTACATAACCACACTTGGGATTTTGTTTTGTTGCCTACATGTAAAAGAGAAATGCATAATAAATGGTTTTACAGGGTGAAGGAAGAATATGAAGGAAAGAAGAGGTACAACGCCGGACTTGTTGTAAAGGGGTTTGCACAAAAGAAAGGTATAGATTTTGATGAACTAGTGGAAGTGGAAGATTCACATCCTGAGAAGTTATATGTAAAGACAAATTTTATCCATGGAGATTTAGAGGAAGATAATTATATGTAGCAGCCATAGGGGTATGAGGCCAAAGGGAATGTTAAATTGGTATGCATGTTGAAGAAGAGCTCGTATGGACGAAAGGAAGCTCCAAGGTAGTGGTATTTGAAATTTAGTAAGTTCATGACAGAACAAGGTTATAATAGATGTCATTCTGAATAATGTGTTTACTTGAAGGGATTAGGTAATGGAATTTATATTATCTTATTATTGTATGTAGATGACATGCTTGTTGCAGGGTCTAATGTGTAAGATATCAATGTGCTCAAAATATAATTAGCTAATCCATTTGTGATGAAGGATTTGTGTGCTACAAAGAAAAGGATTTGTGTGGTACAAATCAAATCCTTGGTATGAGAATAAAAATAGATAGGAAAAATTGTAAATTAACATTGTCTCAAGGTGAGCACATGGAGAAGGTGTTGGAAAGGTTTCAAATGAAGGATGCAAAACTAGTTAGTACACCTTTGGCCATCCATTTCAAATTGACTAAGGAGATGTGTCCCAAGACACATGAGGAGATAGACTACATGTCAAAGGTTTCATACTCAATTGAAAGATGGAATATTGATGTATTTGATGGTGTGCACAAGGATGGATATTTCTCATGCAATGGGATTTTTGAGCGGGTATAGGAACAATCCATGTAGAGAGCACTGGAAGCCAGTAAAGTGGATTCTCATATGTTTTGGAGCTACCACTACTTACACATTATGTTTTGGAGGTTCAAGCATTGTTCTATAGGGATATGTTGATTTTGATATGGAAGGTGATATATATAGAAGGAGGAGCACAATAGGGTATGTTTTTACTATAGGTGGAACAATAGTAAGTTGGATTTCAAAATTGCAGAAGGTTGTTGCACTTTCAACAATGGAAGCAGAGTATATTGTTTCTACAGAGGCTAGTAAAGAGATGATGATTATAGAGATTTATGGAAGAATTGGGAAAGAAGAGGGAGAATAGTAGGTTTTACATTGATAGACAGAGTGTCATTCATATTGTAAAGAACTCAACCTTCCATTCTAAGACTAAGAATATACAACTCAAGTACCATTTCATACGATCAATTTTAGAAGATGGAAAATTGAAGATAGAACATATACATACTAGTCAGAATCATGCAGACATGTTAACGAAGGTAGTAACAAGGGAGAAATTGAGTTCCTGCTCAATTTCGGTTGGTCTTCAAGCATGAAGGTGAAGAAAATAAAATTTCCAGATGCAAATTGGAGCATGGTCCAGCGTGTGCAGTAGCATTGGAGTTATGTGATCCATCTTGAAGTGGGAGATTGTTGATTATTTTCCTACTTCAATGGATTGTCAAGCAAAATTTTGCATGTACATGGACATACAATTGTAAGACCCAATTAAGTATGCATATCCATAGTAAATTACTGATAAAGTCTAATATGCATATCTAGGTGGAAAAAGGGGGGAGCATGCAGGATTCCTTGGTCATAGAATTTAAGGGAGGTTTGGCTTAGAGGTGAGTGATGAAGGCTCACTTGGCCAGTTTGGCCGGATTTGGTCAAGGGAAACCCAAAATCAAGTTTAAAGGAGGGATTGTTAGGATAAATTAACTTGATAAAATAGTCAAATCTATTTTAAGTAAACAAGTGGTTCGGTAAAATAGTCAAATATGTTTTAAGTAAATAAATAGTTTTCCGGCCCATGGTATTGTTGACCCATGGTTTTCAGGCTCATGGGTTTTTGGTAGCACATATTATTATGCACGTAGATTGCATGTAATGAAGCCTATAAAATTCTTAGGATTATTCATTATATTATGAGTAGTATGGTGTTCACAAAGGTGTAATATAGTGTGCGCAATATGTGAAATAAGTGTGCATGTATTATGAGAGAGTATAGTAAAAAAGGGGAAAGCGGCTATAAAAAGGAGTAAAGAGAAAGTTACAACGGGAGTGTTGTAGGTTGTATCCCTTTATTTGGATGGAGAAATAAAATAAGGAATGGAAAATTTCTCTATGGACATATCCCACATTGGGTGAACCACATACATGTTGTGTCTCTTCTGTATTGTTTGTTCATATTTATGTCCATATTATTTTAATTTTAATTCCTTTGTGATTTATTTCCTAACAATTACAACTTCAATATGTTAAGGATAATGATATCAAATAATTATAATAAATTTTCCAATATAATCTTATATTTTTTCTCTTTTCAATGGATTTTGAATCACCTCAATCAGACATCCCAATGAAAAGTTATGACAGTTTTAAGTGAACACACCTTTGAAACCTTGATTTGGAGTCTGTCATTCTGGTCGACCTTCCTTTTGATTTATTTATGAAATACATGCCCTTATGAGTATGAAATTTTGACCTGTAGTACTTTGATATGTATTCTCTACAATACCATAGGTCAAATCAAAATTTGATGTGCCAAATGAAAGTTATGGTAACATTCCCAAACCTTGATTTTTTTTGGCTTTTTTTTGGAGAGTGAACTTGTACAAAATGCCACATGTCCAATATTTAATATCCAATTCTGAAATTTGCACCATAAATAATATGGTATGTCCTATTTCCAATTCAAATGATGGAACTAAATTTGTATCTTTAATTAATAAGATATGACTGTTTTACCCAGAACACATGTTTGATACTAGTTATAGGAATAGTCAAATAACCCTACCTTCCACAGACTATATCTCAGAAATTAAAATGATCCAAACTTTGAAATTTTACCAAGTGAAATTCGATATATATTTTCTTAGTATTCTGCAAATTTCACAACATAATAAAAATTTATAGCGAAATTCCAAAAATGACTCGTTTGATATTGAAGTTTCAAGTCTAGTAAAAATCCTTAACTTCCACGAGCTATATCTTCGAAACTATAATGACCCAGAACCTAATTTTTTTATCACAAGTACCTTGATATGTCTTCTAAGTAATCTACAGATTTGTCTATCTGATGCATCCCGAGAATTTTTTTATAGAATAAATACCAAGATGACTCACTTGAAGAATAAAAACCTTAGGATCGACACTCTGATACCAAATTTTATGTTCTAAATGCTTAGGATATCATAATAAACCAGAAATACACACCGTGTACACCAATGTGAGCATAAAGCACAACCACAATATATATAAGAGAGATAAGTTACACAATATCTCCTTAAAGAATAGGATAATGTCCTCCAAATACCCAAATACATCCATACATCACAATTCACAGTTCTCAATAATGAATACATGATCTCTATATATACCTATTCACACACTACACATGAAGCCCCTTTACTATTAGGCCAACCCTAATACATACACATTTACACATTACATTTACATTTATCCCCATATATGCCACCCCTTGGGGTCATATCATATACATTTAACCCTGTATATGCCCCCCTTGGGTCATAACATCTCATTTCTATTCCCTATATCCAGGGCACCACCGATCACATATCAAAATTTTTGGCTATGAATAATATCAAAACCTTGTTCAAACCATATAAAACCCTCGAATATTTATTTAGAACTTCCAAATATAAATCCAACCCGATGCTTTTCCCATAAGTTTACCAAATTCCTTGCTCCTATGGAAAATATTACATAAGTCAAACTGGTAGATCCTTCAAAGCTCATCTCAAAGACAATATAGCTGATATTGCCCACATATGACTCTCCAAAGAAGCTATTGTTTAAAACCCCTTTAAATCCAAACACCTATTTTTTTTACCAAACTAAAATGTTAGCCTCAACCCTCATTACTCCTCTCGCCTCATTCGAGAAGCTCTTGAAATTGAAAAATATCATAATCATTTTAATCGTGAATATGGATACAAAATTATCCAATCTTGGAAGCCCATCATTCAACACCTTCATCATTAGTATTATTCTATTTATATCTTAGTTGCCTAATTGTCTTGATCATATCCCCCATATTTCTCTCTCTATATTTTTATTTTCCTTGGAATATAAATGTTCCTTCATTTTCATCATTTTTCTTCTTCTCTTTGAAGTCCGCTTACATCTATCTTACCTCTCACTTATTCTTCTTTTCATGTATTTTTCTTGTTTCCTATTCACTTTATTATATTATATATATTAAGTATCTCACTTTATTAAATCTATGACTATCTTATTATTTTCATTATTTTATCACCTAATCTTTACGACTAATTTAATATTTTATTATTTTCATTATTATTTTATCACCTAATATGAACAACTAATTTAATACTTTATTTATTCCTCTCTGTAATCCTCTTTCCTCTCTTCAAAAATCACTTTCTAATTTTCCTCTTTAAATACAAACTGTAACATTGTTTTCCAACATAAAAACTTTATTTGTCCCTAATGATGGGTGGAGTGTCCACTCGAAATGTTAGACATTTCAAAACCTCTTACATAGTATTTATCTAGAAAGATTGTCTAGAATTATGACTAAATGTGGAACCTACATACTTAGGATAAAATGTGTGTTTTCAAGCTTTAAATATGAAATGACATAAACTCAAGGACAAATTTATATCAATCACACTAGAGTTTGTTTATTATGACACTTAGATCCATTCATAAGAAAATGAAGTTAACCAAGTTCTGAGATGTATTTAGCTAGTTAAACAATTATGAAGGTATCTACTATCCAATTCATGCTAATCATTAATACATACTACTCTTAAGAAATGATTAGCATAAAATAATTCAAACCCTGACTAAATAGGAAAGGTTATGTTCACGGTTTGAATATAGCAATCTAACTCACGATGAATCCTCTAAACCCTAGATTTCTTGCAAAATAAAATTAAAACAAAAATTTGAAAATTGCATTGGTTGGAGAAATAAATCAAAACCGTAGAGCCTCCATTGGGTATGAAGTATTAAATATCTCTTGGGTAGATTCCCCTTTCTCCTTTGATTTTTGAAGTCTCCATGCATCTTCTTGGAGAATGTTTGGAAATAATTAATCTAGGGTCCTTGGATTATGCAAACTTCGTATATAGGATAAACTAGTTGTAGATATAGCCTAAGTATTTCAAATTTGTTTAATTAAAACACACATGTAAGGTAAGAATTTAAAACCCTAAGGTATTTAAATTCAATAATAATACACATCTTAATAAATCACAAAGAAAAAAAATAGATCTTGATCATACCTTGTTTGCATTGTTGGCCTTGCAATAGCCATTTCATCAATGAGATTTGCATGCCAAAAACCCTTTAAATTTACCATAGAGAAATATACACAAGAAAGTAGAGAATAATACACTCTAGTATTGAACAAACAAGTCTTTTGATTCCATTTCCAACCATACAAAACAAAGTGATGCCTTGCTTAAATAGGTAGAGGCCTCCTCAAAACCATACTTAGAAAACCATGAGCTACAATGAAACCATGTGTTCATACCATGTGCCAGAGTAAAACCATGAGCCTAAAATTATTTTCCCAAGTAAAACCATGTGAAACTCCTCAATTGGTTACAACAAACTCCTCAAAGTGAGAAAATAACAACTAGTTTCACACGTGTGGGTCAAAAGGAGGCCCTAGAATAAGAACACACCCTAACTAACCCCAAAAATAATGCAACAACTCATTCACATGTGTGAGAACAAGTATAATATGAGGTGCGTCCCTTCTAGAATATTCTAGAGGATTCACATGTGCATCTCCAAAAGATGATGATAATTTTTGTGCCACAAATTCTTATTGGAGGATTGGTTGTTGTCATTGATGTCAACCCTAGTCATGGGTTTTGGACTGCAATATTGATGAAGGTATTTGGACATGAANCTTCTTCTTTCTCAATTTATCTCTACAAATGTGTGTGGTATTTTCTAGCTAGATCTATTCTATGCAGGTTCAACACATTTACAACATACATGTGGGAAAATCCATGAAAAATTGAGGAGATGAATATTTCAGGATTCTAGAGTTTGAAAGAAAGCTCCCAGGAACGTCTACAGTGATCATGTACAACATATCTATCTATAGGTTCAAAAGGTATGTCTTATTTCTATTTGTAGTTGGATTTTGTTGTCTACATGAGAAATGGTTATGGGGGTTTGAAGATTTTCCATAGAGAGGATATTGGTTGTATGACACTTACTGTATAAGCCAAATCTACAGAAATGCAGTGCTAGTATATTTGATATCTATCATTGGTACATATTGTTAGTGTGGAGGCACATATTGTATTTCTTGGCATATGGTTAAGGGTTTTTGTGGTACATGGTTGAGAGCTTGCTGGTGTGAAGTGGTTGTGAATTTTTTCATGCAGTGTGAGGCTGTATATCAGTGAGGGTTTGATGTCTATTTCATGTGAGGATTATTACACCTGTTCATGATTATACACACATGTATGGTACATGACTAGAGAGATATAGATTCACTTGGTTAAGAGATATGTATGAGGATGTATGCATATGACAAAACTACAGTTTGGACATAGTGTCAGTTTGCAGGTTGATGTGATAGAGGTAGAAAAGGGTTAGAGTTTTTCAGGAAGGTGAAAACCCTATTTTTCAGAAGGCATACACAAGCGGCAGTATATACATGCTGTGTACATATGCAAGCTGCAGTATAGACAGGTCATGTACATACACGAGCTACAACACAGACATGGTGCATACCTGTTGGTTTTTGTTGGTACAAGAAGGTTACAGGTACAGGTTGACCATAGGCTATTGGTACATGTTGAATACGAGTTGTTGGAAAATATTGGTACATGTTTACAATGGTATATCTCACAATGATAGTGTGGCAGTGGTTTCATCATTTCACTTATATTTCAGGGTGGCAGGATAGGGAAAGGATAGGTGGTTGTAGACACCTTTCGTTTGTAGCCAGAGAACATAGGGGGTTTTAGCCTTCTTTGGTTGTAGCTAGAGAATTGGGGAGTTGGAGCTTCCCTCAGGTTGTAGCCTGAAAATATAGGGGGTCAGAGCTTCCTTCTAGTTGCAGCTAGAGAACAAAAGAAGTTGGTGCTTCCAATGAATTTAATTCTTAAAGACATATAAGAAAAATCATTCTGTGGTTTTCTCTCGAATTGGGTTTCCACGTAAAAATACTGGTCTATTGTGTATGTGTATGATTTTTCATTGTTCATGGTTTATTTACTCTGCACTTATTGGATGATAATGTTATATTGTTCATAAAGATACATAATACTTACATGCTGTGATTAAAAGGATTAAAAATATCTATTACTGATTCACCCCCCCTCTCAGTGATCCAATAGATTCTTGATAGAAAGGCACTAAGAACAATGCGGTTGTTCCTGACATCATCAGTGGCATTCGAAATTTCAAAAGAATGACAACGAAAGATCTAATGAAGGAATTGGCTAGAATATATGAAAAACCCTCAGCCTCCAAAAAGGTATTTCTTATGAAACCTTTATTCAATATGAATATGTCAGAAGGTGGGTCTATTGCTAATCATTTAAATGAATTTAGCAAGGTCAAAAATCAATTAAGTTCTATAGGAATGGACTTTGGTGATGAGGATAGGGATATTTTAATCTTGTGCTCATTTCCAAAAAGCTGGAATAACTTGGTCATGGTTGTGAGTAATTCTATATTTGGTTCAAATACTTTAATTTTTTATGACATTGTTAGTGTTATCCTTAGTGAGGAAATGCAATGGAAAATCACAATGATACATTATGTAATGCTTTGGCTGTGGACGACATGGGAAGAAAAAGGGAGAGAAGAAAGAGTCCATGGAATTGTGGAAAGTCTATGAAGGGAATATACAAATCCATAGGGAGATTGGAATGTTGGCATTGTGGAAAGAAAGTACACAAGAAGAAATATTGTTGGTTTCTAAAAGGAAAACAAGGAGATGGACACCGGGAGAAAAATCAAGAAGAAAATGTAAAAAGTGATGTGTTGCAAGATGTTTTGATCCTTTCATTACAAAAAAATGTTGATTCTTTGGTAGTAGACTCAGGGGATTCATTTCATGCCACACCCCATAGGAAATATTTTCAAGATTTATTTCAAGGTGATTTTGGACAGGTTTATTTGGGTGATGAAAAACCATGCAAACTTGTTAGAAAGGGTAAGATAATATAAAATTGCAGAATGGAAACAAATGGTTACTGAAAGAGGTGACGTACATTCCTGAATTGAGAAGAAATCTAATTCCAACAAGGAAGTTGGATAATGAAGGCTGTGAAGTTACATTTATGAGAAATTTGTGGAAAGTCACTAAAGGATCACTAGTAATAACAAAAGGAGAGAAGGTGGGTATGTTGTATTTATGTACTGGTAATGTTGATTCTTATATTTCTTTAGTTTCCACAGGAACATATACAACATTATGGCATCATAGACTTGGTAACATGAGTGAAAAGGGGATGCAAATTCTCCATTTAAGGAATTTATTGCCAGATTTGAAGTAGGTTGATTTGGATTTCTGTGGGCACTGTGTTTATGGAAAAAAAAAGACAATCATATTCCTTAGATTTAGGAAGGAAAAAAATAGTAAAAATTTAGAGCTTTTGCATACAGATGTATGGGGACCAACTTAGGTATCATCTCCTGGTGGCTCTTATTATTATGTTACTTTTATTGATAATGTAACCATGAAAACTTGGGTTTATTGCATTCGGAAAAAAATATGATGTTTTCGATACCTTTAATAAATGGAAATATTTGGTTGAGAATGAGACAGGAAATAAGTTGAAGTGTCTCAAATCAGACAATGGAGGGAAACACTACAACAAGGTGATGGTATTATGAACAACATGCATCAATAATTTACACACATAAAATTCACATAAGAAGAATGATATACTCACAAAGATCACATTTAATTAATGTACAATAATGATACATCACTCTCACACACTTCAATACACATGTGAGGCCTCATAATATGGCATTGAGGTGATCATAACAATATGTCCAATATAGCATAACAATCTCCACAATATCTACATGAATATATCCATAAATATCTATGTGATCTCGATCCCTAACTTCACTCATTGTTCTCATCTTTCATCATACATAGGCTTCTAGAATAAGTCTACTTTAATGAATGATAACTTCACCATATCATAAGTGTGCATTGTTCCTTCATACTCCCCCTTAATGAATACTTATGATCCAATTTAGATGTATTGAGTTGTCTTCATCATTTGCATCGTCTTTTGTCTTCTTCATTTTCATCTGTTTCTTCCGATATCATTATCTTCCTAAGCTATATATGAGTCAATCATCTGAACTACATCATATTCACATCAAGGATTTCTTTATCTTACCCTTGATCTTCCCATGGGTTTTCTATGGGTTACCCTTCAACCATTACATCATACCCAAGGTTTTCCTCGGCTCACCCTTAACCATTAAAAACTTGAACTGGTTTCATCTTATCACAATCCATTCATTAAATTAGGTGGTTTCAACTAACCACAAACCTACATTCATCATCACAAATTGGTTTTTGATTTACCACGAACTAGTAGAAAAATACTTGACTTAAAGAAATGACTCAATAAACTAACAACTCTTTCTTAAACATGTTCAACTGGATTTAATGACAACTGACCTTTGGAAGATCAAATAACTCATGAAATTTATATGGGAGATATTGATGTATATATGAAGACTTGACCCTATAAAAAAATTCAACATAAAAACAACAGTTTTCCATTTAGGGACATCTATCCAACCACATTGGACCTGCATATGAGGATTTAAAATTTGTTGATTCCAACACTTGATCATGATTTGTAGCACAACAAATGCTGCAGGGATGTAAATTCCAACATTTTACCTTTGCATGCCCTGTTTAGCCACAATGTCTACAACATTCTTATTCCTATTTATATACTTGGTTTGTTGTTGTGCCTTTTTATCCTAGTTCTTTGTTATTGTCGTGAATTGTAGATGGTTCACCTATTATAAATGTATCTACTTTCACAAACTTAATAATTTTGTTTCTTTTTTGACCTTTATAACCAAGGCCTTTGTTTCTTGATCTTACACATAATTGTATGGAATTATAGATACGTTGACCATTCTTTATTAAACCATTTCCATCATAACCCATTTTATTCAAAAGTTTTGAACCTATTCCTTTTGTGTGATTTTCAAAGCAACTTACCTCATCATCTTTAGTAATATAGGCATCTTGAGAAATATCATCAGGATCATCATTTTAAGCATCATCATTTGGAGTCTCAGAATAAGAGAGAGACATATGCACATCAACATTATTATCATCAACCAGAAAAAAATTATCACATGAACTATCAATCTTATGAATCAAGTCACTAGTATCACAAATTGCATTACACATCAATTTTTATGGGTTCATTGTTCTTACTTTACCTTCAAGTGATAACAACACATTTTCCTTTTCTAGTAAGTCTCGTTGTAATGATTC
Organism: Picea glauca; assembly: GCA_000966675.3. NCBI lineage: Eukaryota > Viridiplantae > Streptophyta > Pinopsida > Pinales > Pinaceae > Picea > Picea glauca. The sequence goes on along the minus strand of JZKD02S2318953.1, from coordinate 12,798 downwards.
TATCATTTTATCTTTCTTATCATTAAGTTTCAAGAGATCATTTCCCTGTTCATCCAGTGATTCCAACCTTTCTTCTAGTTTACTTATGCATTCTCTAGTGCAATCAACAAGTTATTTAAAAAAAAATTCCTTATTGAATTGTCTTGTTTGTGTATCTTTTCAATTTCATGAAGTGCATCATCAATATCATGTTGAATAATTTCAATTTAATGGTTTTCATTTTGTACTTGTTTGCCTCCTTTGCCCATTATGAATTAATAATGTAATCACTCTCGCTTGTAATCACGCTCATTTTCCAAGATAAAAAACACACAATAATTCTTAAGGGTGTTGGGTACAACCGATCATGCACCCTTAATTACAACAATGATACTTGTGTATCGGGTACCACCTAACATGTACCCAAAAAATATTTCACTTTAAAGTTTGGTGAAATTTCATGAACCTTTGTGACTTCAACTCCAAGATTAACTCAACTAATCATTTATTCAATGACGAATCTCTCAACCTTGAATAACATATTGTAGCAGAAGCATGATGGGCCCATAACCCACATGTCCCATGATTAAAAACTAGCTCTGATAAAAAATGATGGTATTATGAGCAACAAACAACAATAATTTACAAACATAAACTTCACACAAGAAGAACATTTTACTCACAAAGATCATGTTTAATTAATATACAATAATGATACATCACTTTCACACACTTTAATACATACATGAGGCCTCGTAATATAACATTGAGGTTCTCATAAAAATATGTCCAATATAGCATAACAATCTGCAAAATATCTCCATAAATCTCTATGTGATTTCCATCCCTAACTTCACTCATTGTCCTCATCTTTAATCATATGTACACTTATAGAATAAGTCTACTTTCATGAATAATAATTTCATCATATCATAAGTATGAATCATTCCTTTAATAGGAGTTTGATAGCTATTGTTAATACCATGGGATTCATAGAGAAATACAGTTCCATGAACACCACAAGGAAATGGTGTGTCAAAAAGGATGAATAGGAAAATCATGGAGTGTGCAAGGAGTATGAGATTTCATGAAGGATTTCCCTTACATTTTGGTGGATACTATTGTTTCCTTGATAAATAGAGGACCTTCAAGTTCCTTTGATGGTGGCATTCCAAAGGAGGCATGGAAAGGAAAAAAATTAAACTACTCATTTATGAAGACTTTTGGTTGTGGATTTTGTCCATATTGATGAAGAAAATAGAACAAAGCTTAAGATATAATCCAAGAAGTGTACCTTTATTTCATATGGAGTTAATGATTTTGGTTATCACTTATGGGATTATGAAAATCACAAAATCATTAGGAGTAGAGATGTGGTATTCAATGAGAAGGTCATGTACAAATATTGATTGCAGGAAAAGAAATAGGAAAAGGAAAACACACAATGCACAGTCCTTGATGAAATTATAGAAAATGAAATCTCAGAGGTGCCAGAAAATTGAAATGTTCAACAACAACAACAACAACAGGAAATTCAAAATACTACAAGAAGATATACCAAGATAAGTAAACCCAATTTATGATACTCCCATTCAATGTATTATTTATTATTGATTGATTCTGGTGAACTCGATGTATATGAAGAAGTAATGAATATAGAAACTAGAAAGAAGTGGAAGCAAGGAATGAAAGAGGAGATGGACTATTTGGTACATAACCACACTTGGGATTTTGTTTTGTTGCCTACATGTAAAAGAGAAATGCATAATAAATGGTTTTACAGGGTGAAGGAAGAATATGAAGGAAAGAAGAGGTACAACGCCGGACTTGTTGTAAAGGGGTTTGCACAAAAGAAAGGTATAGATTTTGATGAACTAGTGGAAGTGGAAGATTCACATCCTGAGAAGTTATATGTAAAGACAAATTTTATCCATGGAGATTTAGAGGAAGATAATTATATGTAGCAGCCATAGGGGTATGAGGCCAAAGGGAATGTTAAATTGGTATGCATGTTGAAGAAGAGCTCGTATGGACGAAAGGAAGCTCCAAGGTAGTGGTATTTGAAATTTAGTAAGTTCATGACAGAACAAGGTTATAATAGATGTCATTCTGAATAATGTGTTTACTTGAAGGGATTAGGTAATGGAATTTATATTATCTTATTATTGTATGTAGATGACATGCTTGTTGCAGGGTCTAATGTGTAAGATATCAATGTGCTCAAAATATAATTAGCTAATCCATTTGTGATGAAGGATTTGTGTGCTACAAAGAAAAGGATTTGTGTGGTACAAATCAAATCCTTGGTATGAGAATAAAAATAGATAGGAAAAATTGTAAATTAACATTGTCTCAAGGTGAGCACATGGAGAAGGTGTTGGAAAGGTTTCAAATGAAGGATGCAAAACTAGTTAGTACACCTTTGGCCATCCATTTCAAATTGACTAAGGAGATGTGTCCCAAGACACATGAGGAGATAGACTACATGTCAAAGGTTTCATACTCAATTGAAAGATGGAATATTGATGTATTTGATGGTGTGCACAAGGATGGATATTTCTCATGCAATGGGATTTTTGAGCGGGTATAGGAACAATCCATGTAGAGAGCACTGGAAGCCAGTAAAGTGGATTCTCATATGTTTTGGAGCTACCACTACTTACACATTATGTTTTGGAGGTTCAAGCATTGTTCTATAGGGATATGTTGATTTTGATATGGAAGGTGATATATATAGAAGGAGGAGCACAATAGGGTATGTTTTTACTATAGGTGGAACAATAGTAAGTTGGATTTCAAAATTGCAGAAGGTTGTTGCACTTTCAACAATGGAAGCAGAGTATATTGTTTCTACAGAGGCTAGTAAAGAGATGATGATTATAGAGATTTATGGAAGAATTGGGAAAGAAGAGGGAGAATAGTAGGTTTTACATTGATAGACAGAGTGTCATTCATATTGTAAAGAACTCAACCTTCCATTCTAAGACTAAGAATATACAACTCAAGTACCATTTCATACGATCAATTTTAGAAGATGGAAAATTGAAGATAGAACATATACATACTAGTCAGAATCATGCAGACATGTTAACGAAGGTAGTAACAAGGGAGAAATTGAGTTCCTGCTCAATTTCGGTTGGTCTTCAAGCATGAAGGTGAAGAAAATAAAATTTCCAGATGCAAATTGGAGCATGGTCCAGCGTGTGCAGTAGCATTGGAGTTATGTGATCCATCTTGAAGTGGGAGATTGTTGATTATTTTCCTACTTCAATGGATTGTCAAGCAAAATTTTGCATGTACATGGACATACAATTGTAAGACCCAATTAAGTATGCATATCCATAGTAAATTACTGATAAAGTCTAATATGCATATCTAGGTGGAAAAAGGGGGGAGCATGCAGGATTCCTTGGTCATAGAATTTAAGGGAGGTTTGGCTTAGAGGTGAGTGATGAAGGCTCACTTGGCCAGTTTGGCCGGATTTGGTCAAGGGAAACCCAAAATCAAGTTTAAAGGAGGGATTGTTAGGATAAATTAACTTGATAAAATAGTCAAATCTATTTTAAGTAAACAAGTGGTTCGGTAAAATAGTCAAATATGTTTTAAGTAAATAAATAGTTTTCCGGCCCATGGTATTGTTGACCCATGGTTTTCAGGCTCATGGGTTTTTGGTAGCACATATTATTATGCACGTAGATTGCATGTAATGAAGCCTATAAAATTCTTAGGATTATTCATTATATTATGAGTAGTATGGTGTTCACAAAGGTGTAATATAGTGTGCGCAATATGTGAAATAAGTGTGCATGTATTATGAGAGAGTATAGTAAAAAAGGGGAAAGCGGCTATAAAAAGGAGTAAAGAGAAAGTTACAACGGGAGTGTTGTAGGTTGTATCCCTTTATTTGGATGGAGAAATAAAATAAGGAATGGAAAATTTCTCTATGGACATATCCCACATTGGGTGAACCACATACATGTTGTGTCTCTTCTGTATTGTTTGTTCATATTTATGTCCATATTATTTTAATTTTAATTCCTTTGTGATTTATTTCCTAACAATTACAACTTCAATATGTTAAGGATAATGATATCAAATAATTATAATAAATTTTCCAATATAATCTTATATTTTTTCTCTTTTCAATGGATTTTGAATCACCTCAATCAGACATCCCAATGAAAAGTTATGACAGTTTTAAGTGAACACACCTTTGAAACCTTGATTTGGAGTCTGTCATTCTGGTCGACCTTCCTTTTGATTTATTTATGAAATACATGCCCTTATGAGTATGAAATTTTGACCTGTAGTACTTTGATATGTATTCTCTACAATACCATAGGTCAAATCAAAATTTGATGTGCCAAATGAAAGTTATGGTAACATTCCCAAACCTTGATTTTTTTTGGCTTTTTTTTGGAGAGTGAACTTGTACAAAATGCCACATGTCCAATATTTAATATCCAATTCTGAAATTTGCACCATAAATAATATGGTATGTCCTATTTCCAATTCAAATGATGGAACTAAATTTGTATCTTTAATTAATAAGATATGACTGTTTTACCCAGAACACATGTTTGATACTAGTTATAGGAATAGTCAAATAACCCTACCTTCCACAGACTATATCTCAGAAATTAAAATGATCCAAACTTTGAAATTTTACCAAGTGAAATTCGATATATATTTTCTTAGTATTCTGCAAATTTCACAACATAATAAAAATTTATAGCAAAATTCCAAAAATGACTCGTTTGATATTGAAGTTTCAAGTCTAGTAAAAATCCTTAACTTCCACAAGCTATATCTTCGAAACTATAATGACCCAGAACCTAAATTTTTTATCACAAGTACCTTGATATGTCTTCTAAGTAACCTACAGATTTGTCTATCTGATGCATCCCGATAATTTTTTTATAGAATAAATACCAAGATGACTCACTTGAATAATAAAAACCTTAGGATCAACACTCTGATACCAAATTTTATGTTCTAAATGCTTAGGATATCATAATAAACCAGAAATACACACCGTGTACACCAATGTGAGCGTAAAGCACAACCACAATATATATAAGAGAGATAAGTTACACAATTTCTCCTTAAAGAATAGGATAATGTCCTCCAAATACCCAAATACATCCATACATCACAATTCAGAGTTCTCAATAATGAATACATGATCTCTATATATACCTATTCACACACTACACATGAAGCCCCTTTACTATTAGGCCAACCCTAATACATACACATTTACACATTACATTTACATTTATCCCCATATATGCCACCCCTTGGGGTCATATCATATACATTTAACCCTGTATATGCCCCCCTTGGGTCATAACATCTCATTTCTATTCCCTATATCCAGGGCACCACCGATCACATATCAAAATTTTTGGCTATGAATAATATCAAAACCTTGTTCAAACCATATAAAACCCTCGAATATTTATTTAGAACTTCCAAATATAAATCCAACCCGATGCTTTTCCCATAAGTTTACCAAATTCCTTGCTCCTATGGAAAATATTACATAAGTCAAACTGGTAGATCCTTCAAAGCTCATCTCAAAGACAATATAGCTGATATTGCCCACATATGACTCTCCAAAGAAGCTATTGTTTAAAACCCCTTTAAATCCAAACACCTATTTTTTTTACCAAACTAAAATGTTAGCCTCAACCCTCATTACTCCTCTCGCCTCATTCGAGAAGCTCTTGAAATTGAAAAATATCATAATCATTTTAATCGTGAATATGGATACAAAATTATCCAATCTTGGAAGCCCATCATTCAACACCTTCATCATTAGTATTATTCTATTTATATCTTAGTTGCCTAATTGTCTTGATCATATCCCCCATATTTCTCTCTCTATATTTTTATTTTCCTTGGAATATAAATGTTCCTTCATTTTCATCATTTTTCTTCTTCTCTTTGAAGTCCGCTTACATCTATCTTACCTCTCACTTATTCTTCTTTTCATGTATTTTTCTTGTTTCCTATTCACTTTATTATATTATATATATTAAGTATCTCACTTTATTAAATCTATGACTATCTTATTATTTTCATTATTTTATCACCTAATCTTTACGACTAATTTAATATTTTATTATTTTCATTATTATTTTATCACCTAATATGAACAACTAATTTAATACTTTATTTATTCCTCTCTGTAATCCTCTTTCCTCTCTTCAAAAATCACTTTCTAATTTTCCTCTTTAAATACAAACTGTAACATTGTTTTCCAACATAAAAACTTTATTTGTCCCTAATGATGGGTGGAGTGTCCACTCGAAATGTTAGACATTTCAAAACCTCTTACATAGTATTTATCTAGAAAGATTGTCTAGAATTATGACTAAATGTGGAACCTACATACTTAGGATAAAATGTGTGTTTTCAAGCTTTAAATATGAAATGACATAAACTCAAGGACAAATTTATATCAATCACACTAGAGTTTGTTTATTATGACACTTAGATCCATTCATAAGAAAATGAAGTTAACCAAGTTCTGAGATGTATTTAGCTAGTTAAACAATTATGAAGGTATCTACTATCCAATTCATGCTAATCATTAATACATACTACTCTTAAGAAATGATTAGCATAAAATAATTCAAACCCTGACTAAATAGGAAAGGTTATGTTCACGGTTTGAATATAGCAATCTAACTCACGATGAATCCTCTAAACCCTAGATTTCTTGCAAAATAAAATTAAAACAAAAATTTGAAAATTGCATTGGTTGGAGAAATAAATCAAAACCGTAGAGCCTCCATTGGGTATGAAGTATTAAATATCTCTTGGGTAGATTCCCCTTTCTCCTTTGATTTTTGAAGTCTCCATGCATCTTCTTGGAGAATGTTTGGAAATAATTAATCTAGGGTCCTTGGATTATGCAAACTTCGTATATAGGATAAACTAGTTGTAGATATAGCCTAAGTATTTCAAATTTGTTTAATTAAAACACACATGTAAGGTAAGAATTTAAAACCCTAAGGTATTTAAATTCAATAATAATACACATCTTAATAAATCACAAAGAAAAAAAATAGATCTTGATCATACCTTGTTTGCATTGTTGGCCTTGCAATAGCCATTTCATCAATGAGATTTGCATGCCAAAAACCCTTTAAATTTACCATAGAGAAATATACACAAGAAAGTAGAGAATAATACACTCTAGTATTGAACAAACAAGTCTTTTGATTCCATTTCCAACCATACAAAACAAAGTGATGCCTTGCTTAAATAGGTAGAGGCCTCCTCAAAACCATACTTAGAAAACCATGAGCTACAATGAAACCATGTGTTCATACCATGTGCCAGAGTAAAACCATGAGCCTAAAATTATTTTCCCAAGTAAAACCATGTGAAACTCCTCAATTGGTTACAACAAACTCCTCAAAGTGAGAAAATAACAACTAGTTTCACACGTGTGGGTCAAAAGGAGGCCCTAGAATAAGAACACACCCTAACTAACCCCAAAAATAATGCAACAACTCATTCACATGTGTGAGAACAAGTATAATATGAGGTGCGTCCCTTCTAGAATATTCTAGAGGATTCACATGTGCATCTCCAAAAGATGATGATAATTTTTGTGCCACAAATTCTTATTGGAGGATTGGTTGTTGTCATTGATGTCAACCCTAGTCATGGGTTTTGGACTGCAATATTGATGAAGGTATTTGGACATGAAGGAAAATGCACATGCATATACAACACCCATGGATGGATAGTATACATCATGTTGTTTCTGGTGGTATGTGGCACGTCACGTGGATCCTCATGGTTGAGGAGAAATGAATTTTTGAAGATGACAAAGTGAATTCAAGAAGGAAGTACATGTAGGCCCTTAAGATAATTAAAGAAAAGAATTACAAAATAAGAAAGTGTCAGGTCAGCCCTAATTTTAAAAGGAAGTGACATAAATGGTATAAATACACATCATTATACATTCATTTGACACAAGTTGAATTTCAGAGGAAATCAGAAGTAAAGAAGGCCATATTTCAAGGGAGGATGAAGTCTTTTGGTGATGTGTTCTAAGGTATGTTATTTTTAGTTCATCTTACCATTTTTTCTAAAAAAAAATTTCTAGAACGATTCAGATGGTGAAATTTCTATGGTATTGAGAAGACATATCAAGGTACCCGTGGTAAAAGTTTTAGCTCTTTATTTGCTATAATTATGGAGATACACTTTGTGGAAGATAGGGTTTTTTACCAGTCCTGAAGCTAGTCAATAAACAGGTGTTCCGGGTAAAACAGTCATAAATTCTTCATATAGAATCCAAATGATGTTCGAAAAATTGCATTGGAAATAGTACGGACTTTAGTTTCTTTTGTGCGAGTTTTAGAATCTGATGTTAAATATTGAGCGCGGGGCATTCTGTACAAGTTTGGTCTCCTGAATAAACCATAATTGAACAAGGTCTACCATTCTCTCTATAACTTCTTTTTGGTGAGGATTCAAGGAGTGAAACTTGGAGAAGTTTCAGAGAATAAATTGCGTAATATTATCTACAGGATCAGAGTATTCCAAGAATTGAATAATTATAGAAATTGAAGAAGTCTCAGGAACCATTATCAGGTTCTATGTGATGGTTGGTTGATGGTGATGATTTAATGTGAACTTTTGTTATCTCTCGTATATTCTTGGGTGGAAGGAAGGGGCAAGGATGGAGAGTTCAAATATCTCTTGATATTGGAGGATTTTATATTCCTCTTGGAGGTTTATCCCTCCCTTTACATTTGGAATCTGTAGCTACCTTTGGAAGTCATTACTTCCCTTGAACANCTTGAAGCATAATCTACTCAGTGTTAGTAAAATGTGTGATCAAGGATACACTCTTACGTTTGACTCCTGAAAATGTAAAATTAGAGAAAATAACTCAAGAAGATTGGTTGCAACTACAACAAGAAGACCGAACAACATATACATCCTAGACATGAAGAAGAGAGAGAAGACATAAGCCACACAAAATGATTCTAAGGAAGAAAAAGTCTCAAAGACCAAAAATAAGGATGAAGTATTATTGAGTGCCATATGTTCAGGGGGAGCAGCCCCAAAGAAGAGAGTTACATCTTTCCATTAAACTCAGAGGGAGAAACCCTAACCTTTGCCATTGATGTAAAAGGGGGAGAGAAATTGGGATCATGATGATAGGGGGAGCATGAGTGTTTCCATCTGTTGTAACAGATTTTGGAAATTGCTCTACTTAGTATTTTCATCCCAAATGTGTTTGAGGATCACATCTTATTTCCAAATTATCTATAACTTGTATCAGATTTGCTGAAGGACTTGTAGGGCCTTTTGGGAAGAAAGTTTGTGTTCTGAGGTATCTCACTGTAAGTATGACATCTCTATTTTCAATGCGGCACAATAACACTTGCAATATGCAGAAGCTTCTAATATGTCATTCTTTCCACAAAGGCAAACAATGGTGTAGAATTTATTTCTACCTGTTTCAACCACAAAGATTATGCATGGAGAAGAGCTCTTGCCAATGGCTTCAAATATTTTAATGGAGTTATTTTGGCGTACTCAACATCGTGGTTATCTATTGGAGGCAATCTTGATTCTAGAGTTCGGCTTGTCAATCAGGAGGTATATTTGGCAATACAGAATTTTTCTTATCCACTTGTACACATATTGGGTTGTCACTGCGTCAACATTTGAATGGTACAGAAGTTTGGAAATCAAGAACATAATGCAAGAGTCAATGTCACATCAATTTTTTCCCAAGCTGTTGTCGTCGCCTCTTTGGTCTAAATTAAACAGTATCATGAAAGAATACCTAAAGTTCCATGAAGATTACATGAAAGAAGCAACATATCTTACATTTCTGGCTTATCATCATTGTAATTACTCCAAAGTGGTGTAATTTGTGAAATTTAGGGAATGCCTGCGGAACTCACATCATTTTTTGCTTGTGAGAATTGAATCAACACTTTTAGAGCTCAAACAGAAAGCGGATAATCTTGATGAAGTAGAGTTTATTTTGGGAAATTTAGACTCTGGAATTGATCCACTTGAATGGTCTAAAGATAAGTACTTGATTTCTCTCTCATTTAATGAGGACTTTCAAACACGTCCCTGGTGGTCACCAAGTCCCAATGAATGTTATCTTTCAGGAGCATTGACATATTAGAGAAAAACAGTCAAGGATGAATGTTCAAAGAAGATGTCTTCTTCCTCGTCTAATTTAGTTGTGACATACCTCAAAGACACAAAGGAATGGAAAGACCATAATACAGAAGGAATTCATGCTAAAATGCAGCAGCTGCTAGAAAGATATGCAAGTACACTTGGGTTTTCCTTTGATGAAGCATTGGGAATACTGGACAAAATTGCGTCTGATAAAAAATCTTTCAAGGAATTGAAGTTAGATATTGTGGATTGGGTAACCCTGGCAGTATTTTACAATTCTTGGAAACTATCTTCTAAGAGCACTGGATCAACGAGCAAGGATAAATGCTTACTTGATTGTTTAAAAAATGTGGAGCAATTGATTGAGTTATCTGTGAATGAGTTAATTAATTCTTCTGCACCTTTGGAGTCTGTGATTAATGAACTTGTCATGTCAAATTTGTTGTGACTTGTCACTGAATCAATTGCCTGGCATGGGCTTATCCTAAAATCTTGTGTCTGATCTGTAAATCCAGCAGGAAGGAAGAAGAAGAGAAGTGGGATAGTTGGAGGCCATGCTGATGGGAGTTTGTCAATAATTGAAGTGATTCAGATTTCCATAGCCTCATTTAGATCAACCATAGAAAATATTGTGTCTTGGTTAGTTGGATATCTAGATAAATCCAAGGATGAAGAAGATGAATTCCACGAAAGGCAACATTGTTTAAAGATGTGGACCGGCTAGAGAGCAACCTCCTGAGTGAAAACAACAAATAAATCACCAAATACATTACAACACATGTCACATGCACGAAACACCACAAAGAGCACCAATCTCGCCATTTCGGGATTTTGACCATCGTTTTGACATTATGCTACTTCCTCTGAAAGTCTGAAATCCAAATTCATGGTTCCATCATTGCGCCGACGAGTAGGGTTCCGTTTGTTAATATTTTGATTATATTAACCGATTTCGGACATGGTCTTTTGATGGCATCAAATCCCAGAGCCTGTAATGGAACTGGATAGACTCTCGCCTTTGGAATCCCAATCCTGGACAAAGTCATTTAACCGTAAAAATGAGCATCGGTCATATCCTTGGCATTCATTTTGGCTCCAACACGAGAACTTGCAAAACAGGTTGATAAAGAATCTACTCCAGACAGTTATGGGGGTTTACCTATAATGAGCCAAATCAATCTTCTTGGAAAAGGTTTAGATATTATTGTCAGAACACCTGGTTTCATTTTTTGATATAATCAATCGACGTGCACCAGTCTTGTCAGAAGTACAGTTTATTGTTTTGGACGAGGCTGACCAGATACTTAAGGTGAGATTTGATGAAGACGTTGTCGAAAAAACGTCAGAGTATGTTTTTTCTGCTACAATGCCTGTCTGGGTGCATAGGTTTTATAAGAAATATTTAAATGTATCATTTTAAATCAAACAAAGCGAGATGTTGATAGTCTGTCAATGGCACTAGGTCAGGTCCTTTCCTGTGAATTTTTTCATGGTGATATTTCACTGAATCAGTGAGAGAAGACTCTTGCTGGCTTTCACGAAGGGACACTTTAACGCGTTGATTGCTACTGATGTAGCTGTCCATGGTCTTGATATTCCTAATATTGATTTGGTTATTCATTATGAACTCCCGACAACTTCAGAGATTTTTGCGCATGGAGGCGAATCAAATACATAAACTGTTATAAACAGTTCGGAAATTAGGAATTTGTTTGTGCTTTAAAAATTAGTTCGGATTACTGTTATGATTAGTTAAAGACAGTTGAAGTTAGTTCATTTTCTGTTAGGTATCCTATGACACGGATTCAACCTCCTTGAGAGAGGGAATTTATATAGAGGTTCATCCATTGTAATTGAGGGGGGCGAGGGGGCGAAATATCTTTTGGAGAGAGCTCCTTTTGAACGCAGAGTTATTTTGAAAGCCTGGAATGGAGTAATACATGAGTGACATGTTTACTTGATATTGTGAGATTCATCACGGTCAATTCTTTCAGTATGTTCTCTTTTTTGTCATATTATCTATCTGTTCCTTTATCGACTGAGTTAAAATATGTTTGGAATTCATTTTACATGCTCCTTACACACAGTTGATAAGTGTTCTGTTTCGATGGTGATTGGTCAGAATTCACTCCAGATAAGTGCTCTGCATCTAGTGATCAGACTTCAGTTTTTTCCTCTAAAGTTGTAGTGAAAATTCATCCTTGATAGATGCTTTCATTGTGATGGCCTTTTCCTTTTCTTTTTCTGCTACTATATCATGATTATTAATAGCTGAGAGATAGACTTACTTTGCCTCATTTTCCACAAGTAATACGATCATTGCTATGATCTCTTTTCTTTGGTTTTCACTTGACTCCATGCCCAATAGGTCTTTTCAAATCCATGCAACCCCCAACCTTATTAAAAATATTCTCTGATAAGAAATCTGGCTTTCTTACTGTGATTATTGAATATTCCTGAGTAAAGAGCCCTTGGCCATTGAGAGAACTCTCTCTGAGTGTATTAGGTCAGAAGCACACTCAAAATCAATTTTCAAGGATTGGCTTGTTGTAACCCAAGTCAAGTTCCGAACAACAAATAAATTTTTCTTTTAAAAATGTGCTAAGGCTTGGCTCTATTACAGCCTAGAGTCAACTCTTG
>JZKD02S2318942.1:11521-32778 GCA_000966675.3 Picea glauca | reverse complement strand
AACTCCAATAGAATCGAAGCCTCATTCTTGTCCAAGGATTCCATTTATTCTACCATATTCCTTTTTCCATACTTTTCCATCCTCTGAATCCACTACCTCCTTAACAGTCTAGGATCATCATCAGTAATAGACAAAAAAAAAATTGAACGAAAATCAGGTGGAGCATACCTTTCTGGTTGCCTTCTTTCTTGAACCAATCTCCTCAATAATGGAGTATGAGGATCTTATTCTTCTAATTCTTATTCTTCTATAGAGTCCGATTCATCATTATTCAACTCAAACTCTATTTTATCTGGTTCTTCCATCTTTGGTAGGAATACTTGTTTGACAACATATTTTATTTCTCTAAATACCACATCTCAACTATATACCACCTTCTTAGTTTTTGGGTTCCAAAGCTCATAAAAATTTAAACCATCTTTATACCCAATAAAGATACACTTTTCAACCTTTTTATATAGCTTACTCATGATTTCCTTTAGAACGTGAACATAGGAATCATACCCAAATACCTTGAGATGTGCCAGAGAGGGTTTCTTACTAGTCCATACCTCGTGTGGAGTCTTGTCATCCAACGTTGAAAAGGGTTATTGATTGACTAAGTGACAAGTAGTACCCACTGCCTCTGCCCAAAATTCCTATCCTAACCCAACACCACTAAGCATGAACCTTGCTTTTTCCATCAACATCACATTCATCCTTTCTGCAACTCCATTATGTTGAGGTGTATATGGAGTAGTCTTCTGCATTTCTTTACCGCACATCTTACATAGTTCTTTGAATTTATTTCCACTAAAATCTCCACCATTATCCATCCTCGACACCTTAATGTTTTTCTCTGTTTAATCCTCCACAAGAGCCTTAAACCCTTTAAACTTGTCAAATACTTCAAATTTATTTCCGAGGAAATATATCCATGTATTCCTTGAAAATTCATCTATAAATGAGACATAATACATATATTTTCCCAATGATGGAACCGACACGAGTCCAAACACATCATTATGCAGCAATTGTAAAATTTCCTCTGCCCTCAATGCACTAAAAGGGAATCTCCCTTGATTTTTCTTCCCATATACGCAATGTTCACAGAAATCAAAATCTAGAGAGTAGTTAGACATACCTTCAACCATACCTTTTTCGTGTAGTAGTTGAAGGACATTCTCTCCAAAATTCCCAGTCTTTGATGCCACAACATAGTATTTTCTCTAGAGATTGTAGGAGTTTTTTCTACTTCAACTCCAATCTCAGGAACAATGGAACTATTGGACCCATCACTAACAATGCTTCCCTATATCTTATACAGAGCTCCAATATGAACTCCCTTCAAAAACACCATTGCTCCTCGAACCATCCTGCAAGTGTCTTTCTCAAACACTTTTTTTTCCCTTACATCATATATTTTTCTTACAAAAATCAAATTTCTGGCCAATCTTGGGATGTGCAAGACACCAAGGAGTGTTATAATCCTTCCATCCATGAGATTCAAATTGAATTTTCCCTGTCCTATGATTTTGGACGTCGATTCATCACCTAGGAAAACATCACCTCCATCATACCTTTCATATTCGAAGAACCACTCCTTGTGAAGAGTCATCCAAAATGATGCACATGAGTCAACTAGCCATGCCTCATGATTTTCATGTGTGCTTTAACAAACCAAGTACACATCCCCTCCTTTCGTGGATATTTTTTCTTCTGTAGATGGAGCATCATCAAATCCCTTCCCCCTCTCAACAATTTTGGATCTACATGGCTTCTTGTAGTGCCCTTATTTTCCACATCTCCAGTATACCTTTACAAACTTTCCATGATATTTAGATCTACCCTTAGATTTAAATCTCCCACTTGAGTACTTATATCTATTTCTTTCCTGGGAGAATCCTCTTACAAATAATTCTTATATGATCTGTCCTTCCATGTTATTCCGCTTCATCTCCTATGGCAATAAGGATGAGACCACATTATCAAAACTTAAAGTAGTTGTATTACTACCTATGACAACAACATGACTATCCCACGAGTTTGATAAAGAGAACACTAACCTGATACATTTTTCCATTAGAAATATTAATATCAATAGACAATAACTAACTTACCATTGTATTGAAGGCATTTAGATGCCCTGTCACTGAGTCTCCATCTTTCATCCTCAAGATATACAACTTCTTCCACATGAATAAGTTTTTTACCATGGAATTAGATTGATACAAAGTCCCCAACTTATCCCATAATGCCTTGGTTGTAGCTTCCCTTGACACATTCAGTAATACTGAGGATGAGAGACACAACCATATTGTGCTCTTTGCCTTCCAATCCAACTTTTTCCAATCTTCTACTGACATTCCCGTAGATGCAATAATTGGATCCAATGATCTTTGTCTACCAACAAATCTTCCATCTTGAGCTTCCACAACTCAAAACTTTTCCAATTAAATTTATCGTTCTCTATTTTCAAATTTCTCGCCATTTCTTTTCACCTAAATAATTAATACCCCAGATCTCCCATTGTAACAAGGCTTATCACAGACCTGAGCCAAACCCCTAACCACAAAGGCGTCCCCTTGAAGCCAATAATTGCTTTGATACCAAATGTATATTTTAACCTTGTACAATTAATTATTGCAAACAAGTTCTTAATAAAACAAAAAAGATACAATGGCACACACACATTACACATATATTTTTACCCTATAAACCCAAATCGAGAAAACCAACAACCTGTTTAAAGATGCACCTCTAATATTCTATTCATCATGTCTCCATTGTTTACAATACAATACAATACATATGATCCCTTGGCATAAAAAATCCCTAATCCATTGGCCTGAATTAGTCAACAACCCTAATTCCTTAACCAGAATTAGAAAACCATCGACGAAAACCATGTACCGAAAAACCACAAAAACGGATGCAAAAACACCCAAAAAAAAGGTTTTTTGGGGGCACTGCCCCTGAACCCCCAGATACGGGTGGATAGAGCCCCCCCCCCACCAACACACCCAACACAATGAAAAAACTAGATCTAGTCTTGCAAAGAATATAACACATACCCAACATGAGGGGGTCTTGGAGTGGATCTATTATGACACATTACGTAGAGTACTCCTTGGTTTTTTCATTTTACCACTTTGTAAAAGTTGTGCTATCATATTTTAAAGGTTATCATACCTAGAAGCACACTTCCCCTTTATCCAAAGCATATATCTATGTATGTATGTCACACTTTGGCCTAGGTGATTGTCTCCCCAACACTTTTGGGTTATATGACGTGTATTTGGCACTTGAGATAATGTTAAAACACCTCCATGGGGGGATTCTACATATATTTTGCATTTGGATCTTGGAGGTTATATTCCTTCAACACCTTGGACCTTTTCAGACAGGTTTCATGTCACATTCTATGGAGGAATCCTCCACTTGACACATATTTGGAGTCATGTGTCACCATTTTTTAGAAGACATCCACTTTGTTGAGCTTGTTGGAGCATCTCCTTGGATCATAGGAGTTCTTTTAGACCTTCCTTGACTTGGAGGTAGTCATTAGCATGAATGAAGGAGTTGGTTATGCCTTGGATAACTCGCCATGAGGCCATTGAAGCATTTTAGGAGAGTTGTCCACTTTTTTGAGCCCCTATGTACCACACGTGACCTAGAGGGCCTTACATGCTAGCCATTTTGCTCATTTTAGGGGCCAATATTTCTTTGAGGTGTTTATTGAGATTATTTTCTTGCGTGGACCTTTTCAGACAGGTTTCATGCATTATTATTTGTTGGAAGATGTCGTGTCACATCCTTTGAAGGGATCCTCCACTTGACACATATTTGGAGGCATGTGTCACCATTTTTGAGGAGTCATCCACTTTGTTGAGATTTTTGGAGCATCTCCTTGGATCATAGGAGTTCTTTTGGACCTTCCTTGACTTGGAGGTAGTCATTAGCATGAATGAAGGAGTTGGTTATGCCTTGGATAACTCACCATGAGGCCATTGAAGCATTTTAGGAGAGTTGTACACCTTTTTTAGCCCCTATGTACCACACATGTGACCTAGAGGGCCTTACATGCTAGCCATTTTGCTCATTTTAGGGACCAATATTGCTTTGAGGTGTTTATTGAGCTTATTTCCTTGCTTGGAGGAGGAAAGTTGGAGTTCTTTGACCTACCATATTCTTCTTTTGGGGGAGACGTTCTCTCTCCTAGGAGACTTTGTACATGTGGCATAACTACCTAATTTGTTTATGTATTATTTGACATTGTCTTCATTAGTTAGTTAGGATAATATTTTTTTATGATCTCCTTGACTAGATCTAATGGTTTATCTTTAGAAAAATATTATTGTATTGAGACAATTGTTGAGCCTCAAAATCTATATAAGAGGCTCCCCTCATAGATTAATTTGTTGTTGTTAGAACACTTCAAAAAAAATTGTTGATTATTAAGCATTAAGGCGATTTGGGTTCTTGTTCAAGGTCTTCTCCTTGTGGCTATAATATTTTGGTGCTTGAAGTTGGATGTTGGTGTTAATTCCTCTACATAGACAATACTTGAATTTGATCCATTGAGGGGTAAAGTCTACCATTTGGAGAGAGTTATGTGTGGTAAAACCTGTTAAAATATTCGATGTGCTCGTTTTACCATAGACAATATCACTATTGTCACCCAACCATAGGAACACAATCACCCTCGAGCACCATAACCTTTTCTAGATATAACGATTATGGAAGAATCACTATAACCAACAAATAAACCCTAGCTGCTAATTGCGTAACAACTCAAGACAAGTAGTGCACTCCTTCTCCAAGGGTAGCGCACAAGAAAGAGAGTCTCTGTATCCATAGAACAAGTACGATATACAATTGCAGTAGCTACAACTGAACTACTCTCTCAAACTTGTGCCATACTTAGCAAGAATACCACCAAGAGTATCAGGAAGAATGTCACCAAGAGTTTCACCAAGAATATCACCAAGAGTTTCACCAAGCACCACCAAGAACCACCCTAGAAGATGCACCTTCCTTGTATGCCACTGCATCTCCAAACTTGTGCTAAACTAGCTGAGAGAGTGAGTGTGGTGAGTGAACAAATGAGCCAAGGCATCCTGTATTTATATTAATCTGTCCATTAACTTTCTGGCTAGGCCAACCTAACTTTCTGGTAATTATATTCTAATATTATTTATTTTGCTTGGCCAACTTGTCTTCTAGGGTTTTTACACATTTTTTAGGGTTTCTCATGCTTCCAGAATATTCTATTCTAGCCAAAGGTTACACATGGAGGTTAATACCTCTCGAATCTACCATAATATCAAAAGTCCCTCCTAGTTAGGGAGGTATTAACAAGTAGCATCGTCATAGCCACACATGCTATCAACTCACAAGTAACATCACCACTATCAATATCATCTGATAGTATCAACTATATCATCTCTCAAGGACCTACTCCATCTGAGTAATCGACCATGATGCTCAATAAGTCACTCACTCAACAGAGTGATACAATGATCATTCTTCTAATCCAGACATACATCCTAGAAGAATGATTGTCCCAATAGATGTTGAATATCCTCGATGGCTCCAAGAACCATCCTCTTCACTGTATCATCTCTAAGATGTATGATCATATCTAAATTGTACTAGCATGATGCTCTTCATCATATCTAAGTTGTACTAGCATGATCATATCTAGCATGATGTGGAGTACCATCTACATCATCTCTAATTCATACTAGCATGGTGTCAATGCACCATCTCTAAGTTGTACTCGCATGATGTAGATCAATGCCTCTACATCATATCACTATTCATCTAGCAAGCAATCACCTCCAACACTACTAGTTGGAACACCATCCTAGGAAACACCTTCAACACTACTGGTAATCTCCATGGAAATCTAGTAGTAGTACACAGTTACTACAATGCCATCCAATAGATCACAACAATGTCAATCCATAATAGTACACAACTATTGTCCAATGGTACACAACCACTCCTAGTAGCACACAACTAGTAACCAATGAAACACAGTCACTACCAGTGGAGCACATCCACCACAATAACATACAACTACTGTCCAGAGACATACAATCTCCACAAAAATCAAATCATATCATTTGATATCATCATGCATCAACAATGTCATCAACTTCATCATCTCTAAGCCATGCTAGCATGATGTGAATGCATTATATCTAAGTTGTACTGGCATGATCTGGAGTATCATCTACATCATCTCTAAGACGCACTAGCATGACATATCTAGCATTATGCCAATGCATCATATCTAAGTTGTATGCCATATCTAAATTGTACTCGCTTGATGTAGATCAATGCCTCACTGTGTCATCTCTAAGTTGTACTAGCATGACATATCTAACATGATGCCAATGCATCATATCTAAGTTGTATGTCATAACTAAGTTGTAATAGCATGATCATATCTAGCATGACATGAGCCCTATGCATCATCTCTAAGTTGTACTAGCATGAACATATCTAGCATGATGTCAATGCATCATATCTAAGTTGTATGTCCATATCTAAGTTATACTAGCATGGCCATATCTAGCATGATGCAACTCACCAACATCGTTTCTAAGTTGTACTATCATGAACATAACTAGCATGATGTCAATACATCATATTTAAGATGTATGTCCACCTCTAAGTTGTACTAGCACGATGCACCTCAGGCAACTGTATCATCCACAACTCCAACCATTTAATAATAATAATAATAATCTATTTTTAAGGTCACGACCAAGCCAACACACCAAATTGGTGTATGAGACCCCCTTGTTTGTGGGACAAGGGGCCCCCTCCACCCAACGATTTTACTGGTAAAGTCTACGGAGGTATACATACCCTACCCCCCTCTAGATTTGAACTTGTGACCTCTTAAGAGGAAACACATCTTCTTAACCATTAGGCCCACTCAGGCTGTATCATATCTAAGTTGTACTAGCATGATCATAAATAGCATTATGAAAGTATCATCTCTAAGTTGTATGGCCATCTCTAAGTTGTATGGCCATCTCTAAGTTGTACTAGCATGATACATATCCGGAGCTCACTAACAGTCCATGATGCCACATATCAGAGCTCCCTCCCAATCGAAAAACTCATATCCTCCCTTTCAACTAAGGGATCAATCTCCATGATCCCCATCTTGTCCCTCAAGTATGAAAACTTTATCTTGGACAGAGGCTTCGTCAAAACATTAGTTGTTTTCTCATTAGTGGAGATATATTGGAGAACCACTTCTCCCCTCTGGACTTTATCACGAAGAAAATAGTACTTGATCTCAATGTGCTTCGATATATCATGGAACACCGGGTTCTCTAAGAGCTTCATCACAATATATCACGGTCGAATCCAACACTTGATCAAATAGTCCAGAAACTAGCTTACAAAGCCACAATGCTTCCCTACAAGCATCACAAGTTGCAATATATTTTGCTTCTATAGTGATGAGTGCAACAAAGTTTTGTTTCCTGCTAGCTCATGATATCATAGCAAATCCCAGACTGAAACATACACCAGAATTACTCTTTATGTCATTTTCACTCCCTGCCCAATCTGAATCAGTAAATCCATGCAGTTGTACATCATTGTTTGAGGCATATATCAAACCATAGTTTAGTGTCCCACAAAGATATCTCAAAACTATTCTTTGCATCTATCCAATGCTCATGTCTAGGTTCCACCTGGAACTGGCTCAATGTGTTCACAAAAAATGCATCAATTAGCCAATCAATTGTCAGTACAAGGTTGAGTCTATTGGATCAGAATCAAAGTCTCTCAACTTCCTCATATCACTCACCATGGGAGTTTTCATGGATTTGCAATTGATCATCCCAAACTTCTGAAGAATATTTACAACATACTTTTATTACCAAAAGAAGATTTCACGATGCTTATGCTATCCTTCTAGTCCCAAATAATAATGCATGAGACCAAGATCCTGTTAAAATAATTGATGTGCTCGTTTTACCATAGGTAATATCACAATATCGTCACCCAACCATAGGCACACAACCACCCCTTAGCACCTTTAACCTTTGACAAAATTATTCCAGAAATCCACATAGAACTAACAGATAAACCCTAGCTGCTAACTATAGCAACAAATCAAGACAAGTAGAGCGCTCCTTTTCCAAGGGTAGTGCACAAGAGAGAGTCTCCATATCCACAGAACAAGTACCATACACAACTGCAATAGTTGCAACTGCACTACTCTATCAAACTTGCGCCATAGTTAGCTAGAACATCACCAAGAATATCACCGAGATATCACCAAGAATATCACCAAGAGAATCACCAAGAATATCACTTGGTAGTGCTAGAGAGAGAACAAGACCAAGAGATGAACATATTCCCTTATTCCTCCTTGCAATTGCAACTGTAGCTATCCACAAGAATTTTGCTCTGACTGGGTGTACAGATGAACTAAAATGTCCTCTATTTATATTAATTTGTCTAGTAACTTTTATGGCTAGGATGACCTGAATTTATGGTAATTATATTTTATGTTTATCTTTTTCCTGTGGAGCCGACTTGTCTTTCTGGAAGATAATATTCTAATATTATTTATTCTGCTAGGTCGACTTGTCTTCTATGGTTTTCACACATCTGTTTAGGGTTTCCCTTGCTTTCAGAATATTCCATTCTAGTCAAAGGTTACACGTGGAGGTTAATACCTCTCGCAACTACCATAACATCAACACTCTATCCTAGCTAGGGAGGTATTAACGATAATGGTATTGAGCACACACAAAACATTCTATCGGTAGCACCATCATAGCCACACAGGCTATCTCATGATCGCGTAGATCAAGTCACGAGCATCATCATAACTATCAGTATCGTCTGATAACATCCTGTCATCAACATACATCATTGTTTGCGTTATCTCTCAAGGCAATACTCCATCTAAGTAATCAGGCATGATGTTGGATAAGTCATGTGTTGAACTCATCGCACTCAATAGAGTGTCTCACATGAGTCACCCACTCAAGAGAGTGATATAGGGACCATTCTTCTAATATGGATATACGTCCTAGAATAATAGTTGTCCCAACAGATGCTAAAAGCTCCGCAATGGGCTACAAGGACCATTCTTCTAATCCAAACCTATGTCCTAGAAGAATGTTAGTCCTCCCAGATGCTGAAATCCATATCATGGGATACAGAGACCATTCCTATAGGAATGTTAGTCTCATACTATTTTCTAATCGGGGAATATGAACCATAGAGATCAATCTCTACCCATATGCATTAGAAAATAATGGTCTTTTATCAACCACCCTAATCGAGACGTCATGTCCTTAGAGGGGGGAACTAATCAACCTAATCGGGCGAATAACTGTGCCTCGGGAGAATATCGATCCTGAACCATTTTCCTAATCGGGCCACAATCTTTTCCTTAGGAAAATACCAATCCATGATACATTAGCAATATGTCAACTTGGACCATTCTCCACAGGGAGAATGTATGTCCACCATCACACTAACTATCCATCTAGCTAGCAATCATATCCAACACTAATGGTAGTCTCCATGGCAATCAGATAGTATCATACAACTGCTACAATTCTATCCAATATAACACAACTATGCCTATCCATAGTAGTACACAACTACTACCCAGTGGTACACAACCACTCCTAGTAGCACACGACTACTAACCAGTGACACAAAGTCACTACCAGTGGAACACATCCATCACAGTAGCATACAACTACTATCCAGATACATACAATCTCCACAACAATCAAATCATATCATCTTATATCATCCTGCATCAACAATGTCATCAACTGCATCACTTCTAAGACGTACTATCATGATGCGAATGCATCATATATAAGTTGTACATGCGTGATCTAGAGTATCATCTACATCATCTCTAAGCCATACTAGCATGCCATATCTAGCATGATGTCAATACATCATATCTAAGCTATATGCCACCTCTAAGTTGTGCTCGCATGATGTAGATCAATGCTTCATTGTTTCACCTCTAAGATGTATGATCATCTCTAAGTCGTACTAGCATGACATATCTAGCATGATGCCAATGCATCATATCTTAGTTGTATGCCACATCTAAGTTTTACTCGCATGATCATTTCTAGCATGACTTGAGCCCTCTACATCATCTCTAAGTTGTATGGTCATCTCTAAGTTGTATTAGCATGACATATCTAGCATGATGTCAATACATCATATCTAAGTTGTACTTGCATGGCCATATCTAGCATGATGCGGCTCACTAACATTGTCTCTAAGATGTACTAACATGATGTCAATACATCATATCTAAGATGTATGTCCACCTCTAAGTTGTACTAGCATGATGCTCCTAAGGACACTATATCAACAACTCCAACCGTCTGTATCATATTTGAGTTGTACTAGCATGACCATTTCTAGTATGATGGAAGCATCATCTCTAAGTTGTATGACCATCTCTAAGTTGTACTAGCATGATATAGATCTATAGCTCACTAACAGTTCATGATGCCACATATCAGTGCTCCCTCCCAACCGAGGAAGTCATCTCCTCCCTTTCAACCAAGGGAGAAATCTCCACAAGCCCCAAAGTATGCAAAATTTATCTTGGACAAAGGCTTCATCAAATTATTTGCAGTCTACTCATCAGTTGAGATATATTGGAGAACCACTTCTCCCCTCTGGACTTTATCACAGAGAAAATAGTACTTGATCTCAATGTGCTTCAACCTGTCATGGAACATTGGGTTCTCTAAGAGCTTCACACAACTTTGGTTATCATAATATATCACGGTCGAATCCAACACATGATCAAACAGTTTAGAAACCAGCTTATGGAGCCACACTGCTTCCGTACAAGCATCACAAGCTGCAATATTGTTAATGTTTAAGCCATTATTATAGTTCTTTGCATTTCAATAGATAACAATAGCATAACACAAGATCACTGAGAAATACACAATCACAAGACACACAACATTTATCCTGGGAAACCCTCTAGGGGAAGANTCTAAGTTGTACTATCATGAACATAACTAGCATGATGTCAATACATCATATTTAAGATGTATGTCCACCTCTAAGTTGTACTAGCACGATGCACCTCAGGCAACTGTATCATCCACAACTCCAACCATTTAATAATAATAATAATAATCTATTTTTAAGGTCACGACCAAGCCAACACACCAAATTGGTGTATGAGACCCCCTTGTTTGTGGGACAAGGGGCCCCCTCCACCCAACGATTTTACTGGTAAAGTCTACGGAGGTATACATACCCTACCCCCCTCTAGATTTGAACTTGTGACCTCTTAAGAGGAAACACATCTTCTTAACCATTAGGCCCACTCAGGCTGTATCATATCTAAGTTGTACTAGCATGATCATAAATAGCATTATGAAAGTATCATCTCTAAGTTGTATGGCCATCTCTAAGTTGTATGGCCATCTCTAAGTTGTACTAGCATGATACATATCCGGAGCTCACTAACAGTCCATGATGCCACATATCAGAGCTCCCTCCCAATCGAAAAACTCATATCCTCCCTTTCAACTAAGGGATCAATCTCCATGATCCCCATCTTGTCCCTCAAGTATGAAAACTTTATCTTGGACAGAGGCTTCGTCAAAACATTAGTTGTTTTCTCATTAGTGGAGATATATTGGAGAACCACTTCTCCCCTCTGGACTTTATCACGAAGAAAATAGTACTTGATCTCAATGTGCTTCGATATATCATGGAACACCGGGTTCTCTAAGAGCTTCATCACAATATATCACGGTCGAATCCAACACTTGATCAAATAGTCCAGAAACTAGCTTACAAAGCCACAATGCTTCCCTACAAGCATCACAAGTTGCAATATATTTTGCTTCTATAGTGATGAGTGCAACAAAGTTTTGTTTCCTGCTAGCTCATGATATCATAGCAAATCCCAGACTGAAACATACACCAGAATTACTCTTTATGTCATTTTCACTCCCTGCCCAATCTGAATCAGTAAATCCATGCAGTTGTACATCATTGTTTGAGGCATATATCAAACCATAGTTTAGTGTCCCACAAAGATATCTCAAAACTATTCTTTGCATCTATCCAATGCTCATGTCTAGGTTCCACCTGGAACTGGCTCAATGTGTTCACAAAAAATGCATCAATTAGCCAATCAATTGTCAGTACAAGGTTGAGTCTATTGGATCAGAATCAAAGTCTCTCAACTTCCTCATATCACTCACCATGGGAGTTTTCATGGATTTGCAATTGATCATCCCAAACTTCTGAAGAATATTTACAACATACTTTTATTACCAAAAGAAGATTTCACGATGCTTATGCTATCCTTCTAGTCCCAAATAATAATGCATGAGACCAAGATCCTGTTAAAATAATTGATGTGCTCGTTTTACCATAGGTAATATCACAATATCGTCACCCAACCATAGGCACACAACCACCCCTTAGCACCTTTAACCTTTGACAAAATTATTCCAGAAATCCACATAGAACTAACAGATAAACCCTAGCTGCTAACTATAGCAACAAATCAAGACAAGTAGAGCGCTCCTTTTCCAAGGGTAGTGCACAAGAGAGAGTCTCCATATCCACAGAACAAGTACCATACACAACTGCAATAGTTGCAACTGCACTACTCTATCAAACTTGTGCCATAGTTAGCTAGTACATCACCAAGAATATCACTGAGATATCACCAAGAATATCACCAAGAGAATCACCAAGAATATCACTTGGTAGTGCTAGAGAGAGAACAAGACCAAGAGATGACCATATGCCCTTATTCCTCCTTGCAACTGTAGCTATCCACAAGAATTGTGCTATGACTGGGTGTATAGATGAACTAAAACGTCCTCTATTTATATTAATCTGTCTAGTAACTTTTATGGCTGTGCCGACCTGAATTTATGGTAATTATATTTTATGTTTATCTTTTTCCTGTGGAGCCGACTTGTCTTTCTAGAAGATAATATACTAATATTATTTATTCTGCTACGTCGATTTGTCTTATATGGTTTTCACACATCTGTTTAGGGTTTCCCTTGCTTTCAGAATATTCCATTCTAGTCAAAGGTTACACATGGAGGTTAATACCTCTCGCAACTACCATAACATCAACACTCTGTCCTAGATAGGGAAGTATTAACGATAATGGTATTGATCACACACAAACCATTCTATCGGTAGCATCGTCATAGCCACACATGCTATCTCATGATCACGTAGATCAAGTCACGAGCATCATCATAACTATAAGTATCGTCTGATAACATCCTGCCATCAACATACATCATTGTTTGCATCATCTCTCGAGGCCATACTCCATCTGAGTAATCGGGCATGATGTTGGATAAGTCATGTGTTGAACTCATCGCACTCAAAAAAGTGTCTCACATCAATCACCCACTCAACAGAGTGATATAGGGACCATTCTTCTAATATGGACATACGTCCTAGAATAATAGTTGTCCCAACAAATGCTGAAAGCTCCGCAATGGGCTACATGGTCCATTCTTTTAATCCAGACCTATGTCCTAGAAGAATGTTAGTCCTCCCAGATGATGAAAGCCACATCATGGGATACAGAGACCATTCCTATAGGAATTTTAGTCTCATACTATTTTCTAATCGGGGAATATGCACCATAGAGATCAATCTCTACCCATATGCATTAGAAAATAACGGTCTTTTATCAACCACCCTAATCGGGACGTCATGTCCTTAGGGGGGGAACTAATCAACCTGATTAGGCCAATAACTGTGCCTCAGGAGAATATCGATCCTGAACCATTTTCCTAATCGGGCCACAATCTTTTCCTTAGGAAAATACCAATCCATGATACATTAACAATATGTCAACTTCGACCATTCTCCACAGGGAGAATGTATGTCCACCATCACACTAACTATCCATCTAGCTAGCAATCATATCCAACACTAGTGGTAGTCTCCATGGCAATCAGATAGTATCATACAACTGCTACAATTCTATCCAATATAACACAACTGTGCCTATCCATAGTAGTACACAACTACTATCCAGTGGTACACAACCACTCCTAGTAGCACACGACTACTAACCAGTGACCCAAAGTCACTACCAATGGAACACATCCATCACAGTAGCATACAACTACTATCCAGATACATACAATCTCCACAACAATCAAATCATATCATCTTATATCATCCTGCATCAACAATGCCATCAACTGCATCACCTCTAAGACGTACTATCATGATGCAAATGCATCGTATCTAAGTTGTACATGCATGATCTAGAGTATCATCTACATCATCTCTAAGCCATACTAGCATGCCATATCTAGCATGATGTCAATACATCATATCTAAGCTATATGCCACCTCTAAGTTGTACTCGCATGATGTAGATCAATGCTTCATTGTTTCACCTCTAACCTGTATGATCATCTCTAAGTCATACTAGCATGACATATCTAGCATGATGCCAATGCATCATATCTAAGTTGTATGCCACATCTAAGTTGTACTCGCATTATCATATCTAGCATGACTTGAGCCCTTTGCATCATCTCTAAGTTGTATGGTCATCTCTAAGTTGTATTAGCATGACATATCTAGCATGATGTCAATACATCATATCTAATTTGTACTCACGCCATATCTAGCATGATGCGGCTCACCAACATTGTCACTAAGATGTACTGACATGATGTCAATACATCATATCTAAGATGTATTTCCACCTCTAAGTTGTACTAGCATGATGCTCCTAAGGACACTATATCAACAACTCCAACCGTCTGTATCATATTTGATTTGTACTAGCATGACCATTTCTAGTATGATGCAAGCATCATCTCTAAGTTGTATGACCATCTCTAAGTTGTACTAGCATGATATAGATCTGCAGCTCACTAACAATTCATGATGCCACATATCAGTGCTCCCTCCCAACCAAGGAAGTCATCTCCTCCCTTTCAACCAAGGGAGAAATCTTCATGAGCCCCAAAGTATGCAAAATTTATCTTGGACAAAGGCTTCATCAAATTATTTGCAGTCTACTCATCAGTTGAGATATATTGGAGAACCACTTCTCCCCTCTGGACTTTATAATAGAGAAAATAGTACTTGATCTCAATGTGCTTCGAACTGTCATGGAACATCGGGTTCCCTAAGAGCTTCACACAACTTTGGTTATCATAATATATCATGGTCGAATCCAACACATGATCAAACAGTTTAGAAACCAACTTATGGAGCCACATTGCTTCTGTACAAGCATCACAAGCTGCAATATTGTTAATGTTTAAGACATTATTATAGTTCTTTGCTTTTCAATAGATAACAATAACATAACACAAGATCACTGAGAAATACACAATCACAAGAGACACAACATTTATCTTGGGAAACCCTCTAGGGGAAGAAAACCCGACAAAACTTCCTTATTATAGATAGCCAATACAATGCCAAGAGATAACTCAAGATAATACAAAAGATCCTCTCCCAAAGTTGTGCCACTCTCTCTCTCTCTTCTCCAACTGCAATTCTGAAACTTGTCTCTCAATGAGAAAGTGTGGTGTGTGTCTAAGTGAGGCACTAGCTTCCTTATTTATACAAATCTGGCATGTGTGAAGTGTCTCTTCACTGGCAGGGCCGACTTCTCAAACTGGGTGGTTATAACCACCTTTATTATATTATGGGGCCAACTTCTTCTTTTGCCTATTACAATTACATTATGACCAATCCGCAAAAGGGGATTTGGTCCTTTTACAATAGCCGACATGATCAATCCACAATGGGGATTGATCCAATGAATAATATATCAAATAATAATAAGAATACACTTTGCAGTTATATTATTTCAACACTCCCCCTTAACATGAAGGGTATTCTTCAACAACACTAGGCGAGAGAGAGAGGACAGCATCATCAACAACATCAAGTGGGTGAGAGGATAACATCATCAATATCATATTGGAACACTAACTGACGTATCTATAAATCATCAAAAGTTTTCTTCATCGACAACATCGTCATTCTCAAAGGAATGCAATCATCATCTGCATCAATATGTATTAGTATAAAATTGATACATCATCATCATCAAAGCATGAGGTTGGCTCATCATAATACATGACTGGCTTTACATCACAGCTGTCAAGCTGGAAGCTCAGTACTTGTCTTGTTTTACGTCACAACAATCAAGCTGGAAGAAAGATACTAGACTGGCTTTACTTCATAGCTTCTCAAGCTGGAAGCACAGTACTAGTCTCATCTCAACGTCTTGATTTACGTCACAACACTTAAGCTGGAAGCAAGATACTAGACTAGCTTTACGTCACAACTGTCAAGCCGGAAGCACAATACTAGTCTCATCACATCATCTTGCTTTACGTAACAACCATCAGGTTGGAAGCAAGATACTAGATTGGCTTTACGTCACAACTGTCAAGCCAGAAGAACAGTACTAGTCTCATCTCATCGTCTTGCTTTACGTTGTAGCTATCAAGCCGAAAGCACAGTTATAGTCTCATCACATCGTCTTGCTTTACGTCACAACAATAAAGATGGAAGCAAGAGATGTCTTATCACAACAACTACTCCCCCTTTTGAAGAAGGTCTTTTCGGACTATACCAAGATTATCTCAAAAGTGCTCAAACTTTACACGAGATAGAGGCTTGGTCAACACATCAACAACCTGTTCATCTGTGATAATGTATTGGAGCTTTAAGGCCCCTCTCTGCACCATGTCACGGATGTAATGATATCAAATCTCTATGTGCTTCGACCTGTCGTGGAATACATGATTCTCTGTCATCTTTATGCAACTTTGGTTGTCACATAGGATCATGTTTGCTTCCATCTCTAGGTCAAATAGACCGGTCAACAACTTTCAAATCCATATAGCTTCGCAGCTGGCAGAACATGCATCAATGTATTCTACTTCTATTGTGCTGAGAGAAATGTTGGATTGCTTCCTACTCTGTAATGAGATCATGGTTGATCCCAAACTGAAACAACACCTTGAAGTGTTTTTCTGTCAGAAACACTTCCTGCCCAATCCGCATCAGTATATCCACTCAATGTGAAATCATGATCTCCATCATAGCTGAGACCACAATCTATTGTACCCTTAAGGTACCTCATCACATGTTTTGCAACCACTAGGTGAACATGTCTGGGTTCTACTAGAAACTAAATCAAGGTGTTCATGGAAAAACAAATGTCTGGTCTGGTGTTCGTCAGGTACATCAACGATCCAATAATCTGTCTGTACAACGTGGCATCAATCAATTCTGACGAAGTGTCGACCAACAACTTCAGCTTCGCTTCCATGGGTGTATTCATGGACTTGCATTCCAACATGTCGAATCTCTTCAAGATTTTGACGATATACTTCCCTTGGTTAAGGAAAATCCTCTTTGGACTCTGCCATACCTCAAGACCTAAGAAGTAATGCATTAGGCCAAGGTCTTTCATTTCAAATTCTGAGGCAAGTCTCTTATTAAATTTAGTGATGAGATTTTCTTCTCCGGTTAATAATAAGTCATCCACATATAGTAGTAATATTACTGGCTCATCTTTCATAACCTTGAAGTAGAGGTTAGAATTTGCTTTACTCTTGGTAAAGCCCAATCTCGTCAGAAAGCTGACTATTCAGCCATACCAAGCTCTAGGAGATTGCTTCAATCCATACAATGCTTTCTTCAACCTGTAGACATGAGACTTCCTGTCTTCAAATTCAAATCCTTGAGCTTGCTCTATATACACTTCCTCTTCGATGACACCATTTAGGAAATTTGTCTTCACATCCATCTGGTGTAAATTCCACTTCATCTTATCTGCAAGAGCTATGATGGTTCTGATCGAAGTGTATCTGGCTACAGGAGAAAATGTCTCTTCATAGTCAATGCCTTCCTTTTGAGAAAACCCATGAGCGACAAATCTTTCTTTATACTTCTGAATACTTCCATCAACAACATGTTTTATTTTGAAGAGCCATTTGGAGGATACCACATCTTTACTCTTCGGTTTGGGAACTATTTACCATACTTCTTTATTTATTATGGATTGGTATTCCTCTGTCATCGCATCTTCCCATTCTTTCCTCTGAATGGCTTCTTCAAAGAAGGTAGGATCCTCCTCTAGAAGATCACACATCAAAGCCGTATAACTGGAGAATGGCTTTGGTATTTTCACCTGTCTCATAGTTCCTTCGAGAACACCATACTTCTCTCCATCTTGAATAAGCTTTCTAGCCCAAGCTAGATTTATTTTATGGAGGATCGTCATCTGAGGAGGCTCTTGAAATTCTAATATATCATGGTCTTCTAGAATTTCCTCATCAGGGGAAGTTACGACTTCCCTCACTGGTTTTGCGGCTTTGGGAACCTCCCTCACTACAGTTCTGGGGATTACGGGTTCCTCTTCACATACTTCTTCAAGCAGGCATATTCTGGATTTCTTGAGTGCTGCATCTTCATAAAAGGTCACATCCCTACTGATATCAATGTGACGGTCACCTGGTATATAGATTCTGAAGGCCTTGGAGACCTCACAGTATCCCACAAATATTCCCTTCTTTCCTGAAGGTTCCATCTTGTTTCTCTTCTCTTTTGGTATATGAATAAATATATTGGGCAGCCAAATATTTTGAGATGGCTTAACTCTGGCTTCTTTCTGTTGAACATCTCTTCTGGGGTCTTGAGCCCAAGTGCACTATGGGACAATCGGTTTTTCACATATACAACTGCCATTGTTGCTTCTACGCATAAGCACATAGGAAGATCTTGATCATGGATCATAGTCTTCACAACTTCCATTATCATTCCGTTCTTTCGTTCAGCTACACCGTTTTGTTGGGGATTATAGGGAGTAGTGAGTTCCCTCTTGATCCAAACATCTTTGCAGAAGTTCACAAAATCTTTTGAGGTGTATTCTCCTCCATTATCTGACTTGAGTATCTGAATATTTCTTTCAGAAATATTCTCTATCAAGGCTTTGAATTCCTTGAACTTGCTGAACACTTCATCTTTAGATTTCAAAAAATATACCTAGGTCTTACGAGAATAATCATCAATAAATGATACATAATATACATACCCACTAATGGAGGACGATGGAATTGGGCCACATACATCTGAATGAATGAGCTCCAGGATTCCTTCTACTTTGCTGTCTCTCTTCGGAAAAGGGTTTTGGATGTTCTTACCTTGTGCACATCCATTGCATACGCCTTCATGGTCAACCTTGAGTTCTGGTAAACCTGTGACCGCTTTGCATATGTATGGTAGTGCCTTGTAGTTTATGTGAGCTAATCTTCTATGCCAAAGTTCACATGAGTTTTCAATGGCGTGGGTCATGGCAACCTTTGAGTGACTCTTTAGTTTATACAAACCATTTTCTTCACTTCCAATGATGATTGCTTCATTTAAGGTTTATCCTTTAGCCCACATAAGAACTTCTCCATATATAAAGGCAAATTTGAAGCCTTTCTTCTCTAAATATGAAATGAAGAGTAGGCTCTTTGTCAAACCTGGTACATATAGTACATCCTTCATTTTTAGTGAATTCCCTGAATTCAGTTTGTAGTTTGATTCTCCCACTCCCTTGATGGGATATTGGTAATCATCTCTAAGTGTCACTTTACGAGAAAACTTCTTTTCTGAGATACAAGAGAGAATGTCTCTTTGTCCAGTCATGTGCTTGGATGCACCACTATCAATGACCCAAGTGTCCTCTCCAGGTGTTACAGATCCTGAGAGGGTCGAGATGAAGACATGGTCTTTGATTTGCTCTCTTATCATCTTTGCGGGTGGCTCTTCATCTTCGACTACATGGACATGGTGCCTCTTATGTTTTATCTTGTATTCTTCTCATTTGTCTGGACAGAATTTTGCAATGTGTCCCATCTTGTCACAATGATAGCATTGTACAGATGAGTAATCTCTTTCCCTTCGCTGCCCTTTCTTCTGAGATCTCCTTGGATGAGATTATTTATTATTGAAATTGTTTGGCGGTTGAGGCTCTTTATGAGTGTCCTTTTGGAAGTAGGGTTTATTCCTTCCTCTTTTGGTGTGAGTAGCTAGGGCTTGATGATCATCTCTTGCCAATAGTGCTTCACGGTTAGCTACTCTTGTTTCTTCTTGGATGCATTCTTCCGATAGACTATCAAACTTCAGTTTCTCGGTTTTGGCACATATCGTTTGGATGGATGCATCCCAAGGTTTTGTGAGACCATTTAGGGCCGTCATTATGAGTTCATCTTCATCTATGGTATCTCCGATCGCTTCTAACTATTCTTTGAATTTTGAGATTCTGGAGAAATATTCCTTAATTGTTTCTCCTTTCTGCATCCTTGTATTCTTCAGTTGAGTTCTTAGATTCATCTTCCAGTTTATGTTCTTTCCTTCATATAGTCTAGTCAAGGCATCAAACATTTATTTCAGAGTCTTCTTAGATGACACATAAGGAATCAAGTGGTCTTTGATTGAATCTGCAATGATTCTTTTGGCCCTGATTGTGTCCTTTTGATGCTTGGCTTTTTCTGCAGCATCGTCGGGTTCCATAATTTCTCCTTTGACGAATTTTGCTAGGTCATTATATTCAAGAACGAGTCTAATTATATACTTCCAAGCACAAAAGTTTTCCACACCTTCCAGCTTGTCAACAAGCTTAGTGCTTGCAGACATCTTTTACCTGGAGCTAGGAAAATGACCGAAAAATGAAAATACTCAAAATCAAATTTTGAACTTACCAGGAGGTGCACTTGGCTGAGGTGAGTAGCTTGGTGTGTTTGGATCTAAGAAAATCCAACTTTTTCTCCTCCAAACTTGATCTGCATATTTCTAGACTGGTGCTTCTGGTTTTCTGGTACCTCTGGTACTTCTGATACACTAGTTTTCTCGTACTTCTAGTACTTTGTGAAACTAGGGTTTCACTTTCCGGGAGATCTAGCCACTGAATAGGTTCACTGAGAGTGCCAAAGTAATCCTTGGGGGAGGGCACACTTTTCTAGGTGGTTTTAGGGATGAAATTCTTCACCATCAAAAAGCCCTAATTTGCATGTACAACAACAGTGACGTTTTTCACTCTTGTGAAAGATGTTTCTTCAGCTTGGCTCTGAATCCATGTTAATGTTTAAGCCATTATTATAGTTCTTTGCATTTCAATAGATAACAATAGCATAACACAAGATCACTGAGAAATACACAATCACAAGAGACACAACATTTATCCTGGG
>JZKD02S2318942.1:0-11258 GCA_000966675.3 Picea glauca | reverse complement strand
CACAAGAGACACAACATTTATCCTGGGAAACCCTCTAGGGGAAGAAAACCCAACAAAACTTCCTTATTATAGATAACCAATACAATGCCAAGAGATAACTCAAGCTAATACAAAAGATTCTCTCCCAAAGTTGCACCACTTTCTCTCTCTCTTCTCCAACTGCAATTCCGAAACTTGTCTCTCAATGAGCAAGTGTGGTGTGTGTCTACGTGAGGTGCTAGCCTCCTTATTTATACAAATCTGGCACGTGTGAAGTGTCTCTTCACTGGCAGGGCCGACTTCTCAAACTGGGTGGTTATAACCACCTTTATTATATTCTGGGGCCAAGTTCTTCTTTTTCCTATTACAATTACATTATGACCAATCCACAAAAGGGGATTTGTTCCTTTTACAATAGCCGACATGATCAATCCACAATGGGGATTGATCCAATGAATAATATATCAAATAATAATAAGAATACACTTTGTAGTTACATTATTTCAACAAATATACTCTGCTTCTGCAGTGCTGAGTGAAACAGACTTCTGTTTTCTGCTATCCCGTGATATCATAACAGATCCCAAACTAAAACACATACCAGAAGTACTCTTTCTATCATCTGCACTCCTTGCCCAATCTGAATCAGTAAATCCATGCAAATGTATATCATTTTTTGAGACATATCTCAAACCATAAGTTATCATCCCATGAAGATATCTCAAGATACAATTTGTAGCTATCCAATTCTCTTGTCTAGGTTTCACCTGGAACTCACTCAACATGTTCACAACAAAGAAAATGTTTCTCCTAGTATTAAACAAATACATCAATGATCCAATCAACTACCGATACAGGGACGAGTCTACTAGATCAGAATCAACATCTCTCAACTTCCTGAAATATGTTACCATGGGAGTTGTCATGGATTTGCAATCCATCATCCCAAACTTCTGAAGGATATTTACAACATGCTTCCCTTTTCCTAAGATGAATTCACCATGCTTTTACCATACTTCTAATCCCAAGTAGTATTGCATGAGACCAATATCCTTCATATCAAATTCACTGGCTAGCTCCTCCTTACATTGAAGAATGAGAGGCTTTGCATTTGTTAGGAACAAATCATCAATGTATAACAATAAAATCATAGGTGCATTATTCACAACTTTGTAATAGATATTTGGATCGGCATGACTCTTGGAAAATCCAAGTCTTGTCAAGTATCTATTAATATGTGCATACCAAGCTCTTGGATCTTTCTTGATTCCATACAAGGTCTTCTTCAATCTGCATACATGGGTTTCTCTTGGGTGTACCTCAAAACCTTGAGGTTGCTCTATGTATACCTCTTCCTTAATTACTCCATTGAGAAAGAAGGTCTTTACATCCATTTGATGTAAACTCCAACCCATGGATGTTGCTATAGATATTATGGCTTTGATATATGTTTATCTAACAACTGGAGCAAACATCTCATCACAATCTTCTCCCTCCTACTGTGAGAAAACTGTAGCCATAAATCTTGCCTTGTATTTATCAATACTTTCATCCACTTGACACTTTATGTTGTAAACTCATTTAGGAACAATTTTCATACATTGATTTTCATGATTGATATTCTTCCATTACAACTTCCTTCTATTCTTTCTGCTTGACTACTTCTTCAAAGGTGGAGGGTTCTGTAACTAGAATATTGTTTTGACTTCTTGCTTTCTCTGAAAGTTATATATGGAGCATCATACTTCTCTACATGATCTCACGAGCTCAAGATGGTCTTATCTTCTTAGTTTTATCCTGGTGTAGATCTCTATGGTTTTTTCATGTCTGATACAACATTCTTACATAATAACTTATTTGGAACAAGCAAATACATCCTCATGGTAGCCTCCATGAAATCTTGTAAGATAACCTGCCCGAGACAAGAACAATAAAAGTATTTCCAGTATACTAGCATTTTCATAAGAACCTGTCTATGGTAACAAGAATGAATAACAATTTTATGGTGATCATCATAGTAAGACCAAGTTGCCCTACCCAGGAGAAAACAAGAAATATCTCTCTAGAGGAGATGTTAGTTCATTTTGAAAACAAGTACAATAAGCATCTATATCAATAATATTCACATTCTATCAAGTATTAATTACATCTAGCATTAATAGAACCTTTCAAAGATTGCTTTCACAATTTGTAATGTAGCAACTATCAAATTTGGTATGTGCAAATTTGAAATTTATCAATTTAATCAAACCTGGAACCTAGAGCCTCAACTGCTATGGAGGGTGCACTTGTTTCTTTGAATGCACTAAATCCAATATTATTGCTTGAATAAGGTCTCTAGTACATTCCCTACAAACACACTCATGCTTTGCTAGAAGATATAACTTGAAATACATATACACATGCATACCTTTGAAATCTCTGTAGCATCGTCCAACTTGTCTTCTAATATGAAACTAGATACCATCTTGACAAGGAGAGGTTAGAAACTGAATCAGAAGGTTCAATGATTAGAACAAGCTAGAAACTCTGAAATTTCAATTTTGACCACATAATCAATTTGACCAGAAGTCAACCTTTGACTTTGAATTTGACCAATCAACCTTTGACTTTGACAAAAAATTCAAACCTGGCATTTTTTCTAGTTGAGGGTACCAAGAGGTGCACTAGGCTAGGGCACACTAGAATGCCAAAGAAATATGGCAAAAACTTTACTATAGGTTCTCGAACAAATGGGTTAGGATTTGTTGCTACTGCAAAACCTCACTTCAACTGCAACTGCAACTGGTGCTATAACGAGCTTGACCATGAACTTCCAAATCTACCTTCCAGTGGTTAGACTGTTTGAAGACATTGTGGGCCCATAGCCTTTTAAAATAATTGATGTGCTCGTTTTAGCATAAACAATATCACAGTATTGTCACCCAACCACCCCCAAGCACCTTTAACCTTTGACTAAATTATTCGAGAAATCCATACTAGAACCAATAGATAAACCCTAGCTTCTAACTACAAAAAAAACTAAAGACAACAGAAAAAAACTATAGACAAGTAGAGTGCTCCTTCTCCAAGGGTAGTGCACAAGAGAGAGTCTCCATATCCACAGAACACATACCATACACAATTGCAACAACTGTAGCTTCACTACTCTCCCAAACTTGAGCCATACTTAGCTAGTACATCACCAAGAATATCACCAAGAGTATCACTAAGAGAATCACCAAGAATATCACTTGGTAGCTCTAGAGAGAGACCAAGAACAAGAGATGACCATACACTCGTATTCCTTCTTGTAGCTGCAACTGCATCTCTTCACAAGACTTGCACTATGAATGGGTGTACAAATGAGCTAAAACATCCTCTATTTATATTAATATGTCCAATGACTTTTCTGGCTGGGCTGACCTGACATTCTGGTAATTATATTTTATGTTTATCTTTTTCCTGTAGAGTCGACTTGTCTTTTTGGAAGATAATATTCTAATATTATTTATTCTGCTATGTCGACATGTCTTCTAGGGTTTTCACTCATTTGTTTAGGGTTTCCCTTTCTTCCATAATATTCAATTTTAGTCAAAGGTTACATGTGGAGGTTAATACCTCCCGTAACTACCGTAACATCAACAGATCCTTCATATCGAATTCAAAGGCTAACTCCTTCTTACAATGAATAATGAGAGGATCTTAGAGCTTGCTTGAGTCCATACAAGGCCTTCTTCATACATGGTTTTCTCTTGGGTGTACCCCAAAACCTTGAGTTTTCTCTATGTATACTCAATTACTCCATTGAGAAAAGCGGTCTTTACATCCATCTCATGTAAACTCCAACACATGGATACTGCAAAAGATATGATGGCTCTAATAGAGGTGTATCTGGCAACTGGAGCAAAACCTCTCATCATAGTCTTCTCCCTCCTGTTGGGAGAACCCTCTTGCCTTGTATTTATCGATACTCCCATCCATTGTATGCTTTATCTTGTAAACTCATTTACAAATTTTTCTTCAGGTCTAGGTATGATTTCCCATACATCATTTTTCATGATGGATTGATATTCTTCCATCATAGCTTCCGTTAGAATTGGTACTTGGTGAGATCACCCGTCTCACAACTTAATGAAGTCATCTGCTCCATGTTTGCAACTATCACTCTATATCCTTCTCAGAGCTATTGTCTGTGACCTGCCCAGAACAAGAACAACAAGAGAAAACATATTTCCAATAACATTTTTATAAGAACATATCTATGGTAACAAGGAGCATAGAATTACCAAGGTGACTTGCCTGGGAACAAGAAATATCTCCTAGAGGAGATGTTAGTTCATTTTGCAAAAAATGTAATAAACATTTATATCAATAGTACTTACATGCAACCAAGTATACCTAGCAGTAATATAATCTTTCAAATATTGTTGTCACAACTTAACTATCAAACTTGATATGTGTAAATCTTAACAATTTGATCAATTAAACCTGGAACCTGTAACCTCAACTGCTTGTTCCTATGAATGTACTGAATCTAAGATCATTTCTTCGACAAGGTATCTTGTACATTCCCTACAAAACACACTCATCCTTTTGCTGGATGATATGACATGAAAAGTATATACAAGTGCATACCTTTGAGATTTGCATCATCATTCAACTTTTCTTCTAATCTAAAGCTAGACAACATCTTGACAAGAAGGGGTTAGAAACTGAAAAAAGATTCAATGATTAGAACAAGCTAGAAACTCTGAAATTTCAACTTTGACCAAAAGTCAACCTTTGACTTTGACTTTGACTAGTCAACTCAAACTTGACATTTTTGCTTGCCAAGAGTACCTATAGGTGCGCTAGGCTAAGGCACACTAGAATGTGCAAGAATTATTCCAAAATTCTCACTTGAAGTGCCCAAAAGGTTATGTTAGGGTTTGCTACTGGTGCCACAACGAGCTTAACAAAGAACTGCCACGCTACCTTCTAGTGGTTAGATTGTCCTGAAGGTGGTGTGGGCCCATAACCTGCTAAAATATTCGATGTTCTCGTTTTACCATAGACTATATCACTATAGTCACCCAACCATAGGCACACAACCACACCCGAGCACCATAACCTTTTCTAGATAGAACGATTCTGAAAGCAACACTATAACCAATAGATAAACCCTGATTGCTAACTGCAACGACAACTCAAGACAAGTAGAGCGCTCCTTCCCAAAGGGTAGCTCACAAGAAAGAAAGTCTCCATATCCACAGAACAAGTACCATATACAACTGCAACAGTTGTAGCTACACTACTCTCTCAAACTTGCGCCATACTTAGCAATAATATCACCAAGAGTATCACCAAGAATATCACCAAGAGTTTCACCAAGCACCACCAAGAACCACCCTAGAAGATGTGCCTTCCTTGTATGCCACTGCAACTCCAAACTTGCGCTAAACTGGCCAAGAGAGTGAGTGTGGTGAGTGAACAAATGAGCCAAGATGTCCTCTATTTATATTAATCTTTCCATTGACTTTTTTGGCTGGGCCGACCTGACTTTCTGGTAATTATATTCTAATATTATTTATTCTGCTAGGTCGACTTGTCTTCTAGGGTTTTTACACATCTGTTTAGGGTTTCTCTTGCTTCCAGAATATTCCATTCTAGCCAAAGGTTACACATGGAGGTTAATACCTCCCACAACTACCATAATATCAACAAAACCTCTTTCCTCTCTTGTTATCTTAGTTATTGTTAATTGATAATTTGTTTTATATATCTTCTAAGAATTCTAGCAAGCTCATTAATTTCAATTGTTAGGGGATAGTTGGATTTGCTACTTGAAGCTGGATTCTTTTGGAACCCTTCCTTGTATAGTTTTACATTAATTTTCAGCTAGAATGGAAGTTATTAAGTTTTTAACATCCTTACTTCCATTTCCTAATCCATACGAAAATGTCATTTAAAGGAAGTCTTTCTTGACCTCATTAGCCCTGAGATTTTAGTGCTAGTTTATCCCATCAACCATCAAATATTTAAAAATCCAAAATCTTTTACTTTTTTTTTTTTTTACGTGTATTATTCCATATCTTTCTAGTTAGATTTCATTATTCAAATCTAGTTGCTTTTAACAGAAATACATTTATATTCTATACTTGTTTATCACAATTAGGAATTATTTCAAGATTCTTATATTAAAACACTAATTGTGAATTGCCTTAAATTTTGCACTTTAAGCATTTATCTTTTGTTTTGGACTACTTAGGCTACTATTTTTCACTTAAGCAAATATGGAGTTTAATCTCTCATAATACAAATCAGATTTGCAAATTTTATCAAGTCTAGCCATTTATACATTAAAAAAAATTTACATTTTAGATTTGCTTCTTAGTTAGTCACAATTTAGAATCATTTTCAAGGTTCATATATTAAGGATCTCACTGTGATTTTCCTTAAACTTTGTATTTCAAGATTTATTTCACTTACAACTATTTTTATCTATTGAAGCAAATATGAAATTTAGTTTTTGCATAATACAAATAAGATTTACAATTTCTATTTTTATCTATTGAAGCAAATATGGAATTTAATCTTTGCATGATACAAATAAGATTTACAATTTGATTAAGTCTAATGCTTTGATATAGTCATAATCATATTGTAGATTGGTTTCTTATTTACAATTTGGAATTATTTCAAAGTTCACATATAAAAAGCCTAATTGTGATTGAACCTAAGTTTATCTTAAGAATTCATCTTCATATTTTATTTGAGTTGTTTTTTTTTTTAACAACAAGAGTATCTTATAAACCCATTAAGGGAATTGCATGTAACTTACAAAGAATTGAACTTGGGTGGGGAGGATAACAACCATTCCTTCCAAGTTACATTCAATGGACAATTTGAGTTGCTATTTATTTTCAAAATCTAAAAATTTCATATTGCAAACCATAAATCATATTTGTAATTTAACCTTTTGATCTTAATTTCATATCATTGAAAGATGTTGACTAAGTGGTTTAGGCTCAAATTTGGAAATTTCCCTCATTTAATAAAATAAAACCAAATTTGGGTTTTGATTCACATAATATTAATTACTCTATATTTAAATGGATTTATTTGATGTATGCTTGGTTTATGAAGGTTAGAATCCATTTGTATGAAACATCACATCTCTAAGCTTTGAATCCTTTATTTTACAAAGTTATATCTTTTATTGGATTTAATTTCATTCTCCATCATTGAAGTAAATCTTTGCATTTGTGGTTAGTGGTCTTAATAGATGTTAAGATAGCCTTTGAAAAATGAGCCCCCAAAAAAATAAGAGATTGTATTAAGGTGACAAGGATACAACTCATAATAACTACATGACATGAAGGTTGCATCTTTGAATTGAGTTTTTTCCACTTAAATATGAGTTTAAAAGTTAATGTGGTCGAACCTGTTGGCATCGGGATTAACCCGTGGCTTGAGAAACCGCGATTCAGGGGCATCTAAGCTGTCAAAAT
Source organism: Picea glauca (assembly GCA_000966675.3). NCBI lineage: Eukaryota > Viridiplantae > Streptophyta > Pinopsida > Pinales > Pinaceae > Picea > Picea glauca. The sequence continues at coordinate 3,807 of JZKD02S2318942.1, read as the reverse complement.
CACCCGGGGATTCCTGAGCCACACCAACCCTTAACATGGTTGGATTTTTTGTCCCCGCAGGTTTCGAACCGATGACTTTTCAACACGGAGTGGCTTAGCAATACACTCCGTCACCGACTGTCCTACACCTCGGAGACAAGTCCATAATATATATATAGATCTCACAAAATTAATTAAAAAAATATTAAATTTCAAGGTTTTGATCTTTCCCTTTACAAGAAAAAAGAATTTCCTTTACATTTACAAAAAATCATAATCGTATTTAACAAGTAAATTAACTTTAAAAAATACAATTTTCCATCAAATTCCATCCCTAACACCTAACCTAACCCTGGTCCAAAGATTCCTTTTAAATTTAATCTGAACGAGTAAATTAACTTTAAAAAGTACAATTTTCCATCAAATTCCATCCCTAACGCCTAACCATGGTCCAAAGATTCCTTTTAATATAGAGTAAAAGGGTAAGGGATTTAGGGTTAGGGCTAAGTTAAAAAGCGTTGAGGGCAGGTTCAGGGGTGGTTCGTACGATGGAGGTTCTATATAAGAATAGAACAATTTGTTCTTTCTATATAATAGGGCACCTTGTTTCGTACGATGGAGGATTTTCTTCAATTGGCAGTCCCTCACATTGTGTCAAATTATTCAATTGGAGTAACTTGAACACAATATGGTTGCAGATTGCTTGGGTAACTCTGATGCAATGTGGTTGCATATGGCCAACGTGGGGCGTTGCTGATTGATTGGGTAACTTGGACACCAACCTGGAAAACACTAACAGCGAGTACAATATGCAGTTTTTCTATCTATTTTTAATTTCTGTGGAGTTATCTAATTTTAATTTATATGGAGTTGCCTGGCCATGGTTTTTTCCTATTCATTGTTCTTCATTTTAGGGGTTTAGGTTGGATTTCTGTCAAGATGGCCGAGTTGGTCTAAGGCGCCAGTTTCAGGTACCGGTCCGAAAGGGCATGTGTTCGAATCCCATTCTTGACATACGAAAACTTTTAAAGGTTGGATTACAAACCATTTTGAATGTTGAAGGTAATTATAGCTCGCTCTCGCTCTGGTTTGTTATTTACTATATTTTTTCCAAGTTTTCTAATATTGTATCAGAGTTGGGCAGACCTGGAATCTAGCGAGAAATGCAAGGGTCCATGGAAGTATGTATGGTCATGTGAGCTGTAAGTTTTAGGGTAAATATTGGGGTTTATCTTTGGTTTACTGGCGGGATTGACCAACCTAATACTAATAATAGATATCTATGTGATATTTCTTCATATGGCATCAAAGCTGGGCAGTCCTGGAATCTAGCAAGAGTGGTCTGATGTTGGAAGGTATGGAAGTATGGTGTTGTAAGCCATTAGTTTTCCAGTAAAAGGGTTTTTTGGTGTAAATTATGTGTGATTTTCTTTGGCCTGCTGGTCATATTGACCAATTTAATACTGTTAGTTTTCACAAAGAAAGGGTTTCTGGCTGGTCATATCGACCAATTTCATACTGTTAGTTTTCCGAAAGAAAGGGCACATAGGGTAAATATTAGCTCTTATGTGTGTTTGTCATTTAGCTTATTTTCTCCATGGTTTTAACTATGGTATCAGGGTTGGGCTGGCCTGGAATCTAGCAAGTGTGGTCTGATTCTTGGAGCAATGGAAGTATGGCGTTGTGAGCTATTATTGCTTGAGAAAAAGGTGGAAGGGCGGTGGCTGGACAGAAATTATTTCTATGTGAAGCAGATATACTTGTGTGAGCAGTTGTGGCGCCATTCCCGCAATGTTGATGACTGTTGGAAACTGTGAAAATGTATACGTGGTGCTGTTGGGGTTCCAGCGAGTTTTGTTGATGTGTCGTGAGAGAAATAGACTGGTGGAAGCACAAAAGATTGAATCCCTGCTGGCGATGGATGCTAAATTGAAATGTTGGATCGTGGATGTTAGGGACGTTGGATTGTGTTGCTTTTTACTCTGCCAGAGGCACGTGGATTTGTGTTTGAGGCAGGCCATGTGAGAAGCCAAGCTGGATTTTTGGATAAGGGTACTTTAAGGTACTTGGTTAGCTTTCATTTGGTCAATCATGGGTTGGGTTTATTTTAGGTAGTTTATAGGGCATGGTATTGAGTAGTTCACTGTATTCATCCATGGTACATGGTATTTGTATTTTTTTCTTTTGATGTGATGAAGCATATTAAGATGTCTCAAGCAACTTGTTCTTTGAGTAATTAGCCCAAATTGGCCAAGGTAACAATAGTTATCTATTTAGTATTGGTTTTCCTAGTAAAAAGATTAGTAAAAAGATTATAGAGTAAATTGTTTTATAGTATATTGTCAATATCTCAACCTCAATCTTAGGATTAGGTTTTGTAGCAAAATAACCCATTTCTCTACAAGTTTAGGCACTACCACATGTATAAGACAATTATCATGTCGCATAAGTAAAAAAACAATAAGAACAATCAACTTGTCTTGTTGCCAATATTCTATCGGTTATGGTGATTCTCTATGTAAGAAATGCATTTGGAGTGAGTTGTCTTCAAAGTTTGCTCTCAAATTGTTCTACATCTATGTTAAAGACATGCCAATTCGAAAGGGGATACCAAAGTTTATAATCTATCTAGATAACTTCACCCTACAAGCTAGTTTGAAAGTAATCCAACCCAATGATATGACCTTTGTCTATCTGACTAACCATTGCACCTATTGCTTAACACAAATATATGAGACCCCTCCACCTATTGCTTAACACAAAGATACGAGACCCCTCCAGTCTCCAGAGGACTCCTATAATTTTCCCTTTCAACTAAGAATCTTTGAGGAGATAACGTAACCCAAGTGTCACTATAACATACAAATAGGGGGCCAAAGGACACCCTTGCTTTGTAGTTTGTTAGAGTTGAACCAACTTTGTCAATTTACTATTAATAGAAACTCTAGTTGAGAAAAGCTCATAGTATGAGTGAAGAAACTCCTGATCCCCACTGAAGTCAAGGTATCTAAAATGAAATCCACCTCAATCTTATCATTAGTCTTGTCAAAGCCAATCTCTAGGAAAATAATCCTTTATACAATTCCCCTTTTGAGGTTGTAGGGCTTGGTTTGACTAATGTATAAGCTCAAGGGGTAGGGTTGCCGATGAAATGGGTTGTAAGGGATATGAATGTCAAACATGTTCTTCCATTGCATTTTCATTTGTGTAACATAAAGGGCCCTATGAGATCTATAACGTTGTTGGTGGAACAAATGCTTTTAAAATTTCTAGGTTGGGCATTTTCCCAAAGGTTTGGTTGGATGGCCGTTCTTGTCCAATGAGTCACATTGATACTTGGAAGGTCCAAGGAGTGGATGGGATTTTGCAACAAGATCTATATGGACATTATCCTTTGATAAGGATCATATTGGTTTAATTTTTTGTTTTGTAAATAGCTAAGAATGGTTCCAACACTTGGTTTGACTATTGTACAAGTTTAAGGGGTAGGGTTGTAAGGGCCAGAGATGGAAAACATGTTCTTCCATTGGATTTTCATGTGTGTGACATAAAGGGTCCTTTGAGATCTATAACGTGGTGGGTGGAACAAATGCTTTTAAAATTTCTAGGTTGGGCATTTTCCCAAAGGATTTGGTTGGGATAACAATTCTTGTCCAATGAGTCGCATTGATACTTGGAAGTTCCAAGGAGTGGATGTGATTTTGCAAAAGGATGTATATGGACATTATCCTTTGATAAGGGTCATATTGGTTTAATTCTTTGTCTCGGTTCAGACTAGGTGCAAAAACAACATCATAAAGATGTCTTGGTTCATACTAGGTGCAAAAA
>JZKD02S2318931.1:18128-32778 GCA_000966675.3 Picea glauca | reverse complement strand
ACCAATGAAACCACATCGATCCATCTTCATCATGTATCAATGACAACTCATTGATCCATCTTCATCATATCAATGACAACTCATTGATCCATCTTCATCTATGCATTCTCATCAATGACAATACATATTACATTACATCAATCATAAATCAATCAATCCTTTGGCATCAATCAATCACTTGACATCAATCAATCAAACCATTGGCATCAATGACAACATGATCCAACAAATAGCTTGAATTTTGTGAGAATACTTATGTTAGATATAATCACTGGGTAAAAATGAAATGATTTTTCTTGAATGGATACATGGTCATTTTGTGGAGGAGGGAGTCGATTATGCAGAGAAGGGTTGGGATTGGGCCCAGGAAAATAGTAGATAACTTTGAGTGGAATAGACCAAAAACAGGACAGTGTTGAATTTGAAGATGATAACAATAAGCTTTGCACATTCCTGTTGTAGAGAAATGTTCGAATTCACTGAGCTCAAATTGAGGGAGATTGTGAGCGTGCACGGGATAATGTTGACATGATAAACTAAATGGGTTATGTACTTTCGAGCAGCTAATTCAAAGAGAGTTATCGCATGGATATGAAAACCCTTGGATTTATGAGCAAATTATAAAGACTTGTCTGAGGAAGTGGGGCACAAATTTTACCTCCAGTTGTTCAACATGCTTCGTGAGAGATGCCATAGCTATACATCTACTCACAGGATCCTTGCAGTGAGTTAACGAACTCTCCTTGGGTTGCTCGCTATTCATTGTGAGAGAAGTTTGTTCATCTCCATGCTACTTGAAAAGATTGTAAACCCTATGAGATGGACCTAATCATGATTGTATTCCTGTGTAGTGGGGTTTATACTTCATCCTGGCAGTCTTGTACACCATCGATGCTTATTAGGAGAGGTGGCGTTCTCATAATAGGAACTTATGAATTTAATGCCAAGTGGAGTAGGGATGGTGTTGAAGAGGTGAAGTAGTATGACTCCATTTTCTTTGTTATCAGTCTCAGAAGTGGAAAGGTTCAATCTGCATGCACTCCTATGAGCCTAGGAGCCAAGGCTATATTTCATGAGTTTCCCTTCCATCCAATTTCCTTAGAAACAATAAGAAGTGTTGGTGGAAGTATAGAAATTACAACATATGAGGGATGGTGACTCTCTATGAGAAAGTGCCTTGATGTTGAATGAGATATGGAAAAATCAACATGTGCAAACAAAGGAATAGAAAGGTGGTAGTGGATTGGAAGTCCCCATACTACCAAATCACAATATGTTGGTTAAAATACATATCCTCCATTAGAAGCTTGTGAAGCATGGGGACCGATTGCTAATGGTAATAATAATAATAATAATAATAATAATAATAAATACTTGTGCATCATACTACAGTACCGATGGTTTTTTGCTTGCTTATATGATGTTTTAGGCCTCATCGATGATTAGTACAATGGTGTTGGTTTGTTTTGGTGTTATTATGAAGACGTTCATAGCGCTCTAGTGTAATGTGTGGCACCTAATGATATCATCACCTACAATTTGAAGAGTTGTTCACTGATGAAGACCGATTTCTTTTTGAGCATGGAAGCTTGGGGAAAGGTGTCATTACTCACTACTTTCGAGGCAGTCTATATTCTAATCACGTGTTGTTGTGAGAGCCACTACTAGTTCTTTCATGGAGTATTGACCTGCAATAGTTTTCTAGTGTGGGGCAAGGTTAAATCATTGATCATGCTCATCATAAAGAGAAGGCGCTTGCACAAATACCTCGTGGATGGTAGTTATTGTTGCTTGAGATAAAGAATGGATCTGCTCCTTGTGTGGATCTATTTGAACCCATTGGCGAGTGGAAAACACTTGAAGGTGTATTAAATACTCTACATGATGAGTTGGTAAAATATTAATAATTAAAACATTGAATGACAATTTGAAAACTCATGGGATCAGATCGATTAGGTGATCACAGGCGGGACAAAATGGGATTTACAATTTTCAATCTATTTAAATTTGGATGAGACTGTGTGCACCATGTGGTGTTGGTAGCGATGAAAATGACCATTAGAATCGTTTCAAAATATCCAAGTAATGGCATTACCATGAGGAAGAGAAAGAAGATGGCATTGTTTCAAATCCTCCAACACAAATGACAATGTATATTGATAAAATGCTAATGGGTTTATGAGCATGAGAATGTTGTGGGAGGAATTTGTATAATGTGAAATGAGAATGTCTTTGATGACAATATGGTGTGAATAAATATGCTAGAGAGGCTTATGAGAGAGACCTATACAAGAATGTTTGTCGTGACTATTTTGTACGTGCAACGTAATCCTGTAGCGGCCATCCTTCCTTCTTGTACATTGTGGGCAGCGTTAACGTTGCATCATTTTGGTATCAGTTTGGTATAATAGCCTAAAATATTTTGAAGGCCAGGGATAAAGAGGAGTTGTGTAACTACCGAATTAATGCTTTGGGAGTCAAACCTTGTTCATGGTTGGCGCTTGCATCTGCTTGGAGCCAAGTCTTTGGGATAGTCAACGTCAGTTATGATACAAATTGTTCGACATTGTTAAGTATGTCACGATCACTTGAACCGTTGGTGCATGTTTATGTCAAATGATATTCACGAGAAATGCATATGGAAAAGTGTAAGATTGGAAGGATTACCTTGGGCATAAGACAAGAGAAGAACTGTGGTTTCCATGTTTTGCATTAGATTCAATTTGTCGTTGGAAGCAATGGATAGGAAAGAGGTGACCAATTGAATGCAATCTATTGTATAACCAATTGGGAATGCAAAGAGAATCCTCTCGGATGGAAAGAAACTTGATTCAGGTGTCTGAGTTTGTGAAGGCACATTTGGCAATATGCAAGGGGAAACAATGGAAAAGAGGCAATGTTATTGTTGCGTAGAGAGGTGTCTTTCAAATTTGTTGTTGCAATTATAGAAGACGTGAGGAACTAGTGATGCACATGGTGTTCTATTGTGAATAAGCTTTGAATTAATATGTTGATTGGGCTACAGATGTGCATGTTTGATATTCATGATAGAATCATGGTTCATAGAGGAGGCATCTAGTCAAGAGGGATGGGGTATGGACTTTTCCTCAGTCATAGAGGGAGCAGCTAGTGAGGAAGACTAGACAATAGGGTTTGTTTTCAATGACAAAGGGCGTTGGCCTATGAGTTTGACAAGAACGATCTTAGTCTCATACATTACTATTTGGGATTAGAAGTATGACATATGAGATATTTCTTGGTCAAGGAAAATATGGTGTGGAGATCCTAAAGAGGTTCGAGGTGTTGGATTGTAAACCGATGGCTACACCGATGACATCAAATGAGGCTATGGGTTCTATATTATACAGACATATGATTGGACCATTAATGTATTTGATGAATACATGACTAGATATATGTTTTGTTGTGAACACCATGAGTCAGTACATGGTTGACCCCAGACGTGTTCACTTGATTGCAGTTTGATGAGGTACCTTAAAGGTATTGTGGATTATGGGCTCAAGTATGTTATAGACAATGCTACCAGTCTACTTGGATATTTAGATTCAAAATGGGTCGGTAGTGTTGCAAACTAGAAAAGTACATTGGGATGTTGATTCACTTTGGGATCCTGTATGATTTCGTGGATCAGTAAGAAGAAGTCGTGTGTAGCACTTAGTACGGTTGAGGCAGAGTATGTGGCAACATGTGCAACAAATCACAAAGTAGTGTGGCTTCAAAAATTGGTGACTGGATTATTCGATATTGCAATGGAGGAAACTTGTATCTTGTGCAACAACCAAAGTTGTATAAAGTTGTCAGAGAACCTGGTGTTTCATGATAGGTCAAAGCATATCGAAATAACATATCACTATATCAGGGATATGGTGCAAAAGGGAGCAGTGAGGCTCCGATATGTGGCTACCAATGAGTAGGTTGTGGATGTGCTAACAAAGTCGTTGTCAAGGACAAAGTTTGAGTACTTCAGAGAAAATCTCGGCATAGTCCCTCTTCACAGGGATTGATGACTTCAGATGTTATCGCAGGGTAGTGGATGTCATGATGACATGTTGTATCTATTGGAGATTTACCCACCGGCCCTAGATGCATGCTGAAGAGACAAGGTACAGATGCAATCGCAGGGTACTGGATGGCATGCATAAGATATCCGAGTTTTCTGCGGGAAACTTGATAGTCTTGTGGTGACATGTTGTAGTTATTGGAGAGATACCCACCGACCCTGATGAAAATTGTGAAGTCACTATGTATTTCCTGTGATGTATAGATTCATGTGTCCAACAATCAATGGTCATGATCTCATGTGGATGGTGACAATGTTAGAGTCCGTGTCAGATAGAATACCTTCCTTATTAATAGGGAGTGTTGATATTTTATGTAATTTCGAAAGTTATTCCTAAGTGTAATTATATTGGTTATTCCTAAGTGTAATTGTGAAAGGGTTTATTGATAAGTCATGTCTTTAAGGTCTTTTAGAGTATAAATAGAGGTTATATCAAGTCATTTTGATAACTCATTGAATATAAGTACAAGAGAGTAGTACAGACTTATCTAGGAGGCTATTCTTGGTTCACGTCTGGGTCTCTTTGGTCTTGATTTCGTGAAAGAGCATTGTATGACATTGTACATGTTGGAGGAATCTATACTGAGGAAAGTTTGCAGGGTTTTCTCCCCCTTGAGGGTTTCCTCGAGGATATATCCTGTTGTTGTGTGGATATATATCTTTCAGTTGTGATCCTTTTACATATTAAATAATAATATATATATACAATATCATCTCTTTTGAAAATTCAACATGGTATCAAAGCGAGATCAGACTTAACTCCCTCATAGGAGGGCCCTGGAAAAAGAGAGATAGATTGAATTTTGTGAGAATACTTGTGTTAGAGATAATCACTGGGCAAAAATGAAATGATTTTTCTTGAATGGATACATGGTCGTTTTGTAGAGGAGGGAGTCGATTATGCAGAGTGGGACTGGGCTTGGGCCCAGGAAAATGGTAGATAGCTTTGAGTGGAATAGACCAAAAATAGGCCAGTTCTGAATTTGAAGATGATAACAATAAGCTTTGCACAAATCTGTTGTATATCAATGTTCGAATTCACTGAGCTCAAATTGAGGGATATTGTGAGCATGCAAAGGATAATACTTACATGATAAACTAAATGGGTTACGTACTTTATAGCAGCTAATTCACAGAGAGTTATCGCATGGATATGAGAATCCTTGGATTTATGCGAAATTTCTAAAGACTTGTCCGAGGAAGCATGGCACAAATTTTACCTCCGGTTGCTCAATGTGCTTCGTGAGAGTTGTCATGGCTATACATCTACTTGTAGGAGCCTTGCAGTGAGTTAGCAAACTCTCCTTGGGTTACTCGCTATTCATTGTGAGAGAAATTTGTTCATCTCCATGCTACTTGAAAAGATTGTAAACCCTATGAGATGGACCTGATCATGACTGTATTCCTATGTAGTGGGGTTTATACTTCATCATGACAGTCTTGTGCACCATCGATGCTCATTAGGAGAGGTGGTATTCTCATAATAGGAACTTATGACTTTAATGCCAAGTGGAGTAGGGATGGTGTTGAAGAGGTGAAGTAGTATTACTCCATTTTCTTTGTTATCAGTCTCAGAAGCAGAAAGGTTCAATCTGCATGCACTCCTATGAGCCTTGGATCCAAGGTTGTATTTCATGAGTTTCCCTTCCATCCAATTACCTTAGAAACAATAAGAAGTGTTGGTGGAAGTATAAAAGTTACAACAGATTAGTGATGGTGACTCTTTGTGAGAAAGTTCCTTGATGTTGAATGAGATATGGAAAAATCAACATGTGCAAACAAAGGAATATAAAGGTCATAGTGGATTGGAAGTCCCCATACTACCAAATCACAATATGTTGGTTAACATACATATCCTCCATCGGAAKCTTTTGAAGCATGGAGACYGATTCCTAATGGTAATAATAATAAAAACATGTGCCTCATACTATAGTACMKATGGTTTTTTGCTTGCTTTTATGATGTTTTAGGCCTCATTGATGATTAGTACAATGGTGTTGGTTTGTTGTTGTGCTATTATGAAGATGCTCATAGTGCTCTRGTGTAATGTGTGGCACATAATGATATCATTACCTACAAGTTGAAGAGTTGTTCACCGATGAAGACCAATTGCTTTTTGAGCATGAAAGCTTGGRGAAAGGTGTCATTACTCACTGCTTTCAAGGAAGTCTTTATTCTAATCACGTGTTGTTGTGAAAGTCACTACTAGTTCTTTCATASAGTATTGACCTGCAACTATTTCCCAGTGTGGGGACAAGGTTAAATCATTGATCATGGTCATCATAAAGAGAATTTGCTTGCACAAAGACCTCATGGACGRTAGCTGTTGTTTCTTGAGATAAAGAATGGATCTGCTCCTTGTGTGGATCTGTTTGAACCCATTGGTGAGTGGAAAACACTTGAAGGTGTATTAAATACTCTACGYGGTGAGTTGGTAAAAGATTAAGGATTAAAATTGTTRTCCCCTAGCCTAGGGATAACTAAGGAGATCATGTCTCGAGGCCCATAGGTCCTATACATGGAGTAYTGAGAGCCAAACRTCTTGAGCATGGCCCTRGAGGGCCCCTCTTTTCTTCAGTGCAACTCATTCATCACCAACAATAGTATCCATTCCACAAGCCTAGTCTTGAAGTAGCAGTGGRTCTTGCTCCATGARGTAATGAGTCCAGGTATCATGGTATGTATCACTCTGATTTTTGAAGTACTTGAATATGTTGTATTGAATCCTTCTTCATTTCATGACGTTTGCTTGGAAATTATGCTCTTTGCCTCATTTATACCTGGAAGGGTAACACAGTGCCCTAGTAAGTTGGTTTCCCTTTAGTATGGGTTTCTATTGGGTGGGTCTGTAAAAATTCATCGTCCATTCCCTCCATACTTACCACTTTCCATCCTTATTCCTTCCATCCCCCCTATCCTTGTTTGGGCATTGGGATTGGCTACACTAGGAAGGGTGGTACCTTACCTTGTGGGAAGAAGGGGATAAAGGCCCAGAGGGTAAAAGTAGTTGGCAAGAGTTAAAAGACAATGTTGAAACCTTTGAGATGCTTCACCCAGGGATCCCTGAGAAAGATGTGAAAATATTCTCAGTAAGAAAAGGGGACCCATAACATACATAAACACGTAAGGTACTAGTTGATAGATAATAGGTCTGATCAAGAGATGACCTATTATGACCATGGGCATGTAGCGGTATTACACTACCACCTACCTGGTCAATAAACTAGGGTATTGGCTCTTGGTGGCATAGCCAAGAGAAAGGGGATATCATCACGACCCAACCTTCTCATTTTCGTGAAATGTTTGTGGATAACGTTGTCACCTCTGGTCATCAAGCTAGGACAGTGGCCCTCAACTATTCCCTTGAAGCACAAAAGAAAAAGATCAAAAGAAATAAAGCTAAGAATAAAAGGCAATGAATGGGCTAGGAAACAATTGCATTTATGACAAGGTGCATCTCGCCCTATACAAAGGCACCCACAGGTAAGACTTTACATTTCCCTATTATTACATGCAATCCATGCATGCATACTTACCCTATGCCACCTCATACACTTACATGAATTGGATTAGATCCCACCTGGGAAACACCCCAAACTTAAGGGAGGTTAGCCCAATAGGATACCCTGAGACCTTATCCAAACCTAACTTATCAAGTTGCATAACATCTTTGAGCATTTGTCTGGGTTAAGGGGGGTTTGATGCACATGTTTGGGAAATTTAATTATTGGATGTGATTTACATGCTATGATCCCTGTAACTTATGAAACCCTAGAGGGCGTACTTGTATTTGTTGAAGGACCTTGTCTGGTAGATAGGTACACATGAGGAAATGATTAGCTCAAACCTTCATGGGGGCTTAGAGCCCACAGATGGATGTTGCAACCCCAGCTAGGGGTAAGAATAAATTGAAGTTTTTCACCGAGAAAAAGAAGGGCATTGCCTCAGAGGAACCCTGACAGACCTAGACCCAGGAGGACCTTGCTCTTCCACATGGATGTTGGCCCTTGAGGGCCCTGGAGGTCACCATCATGACCCTAAATGTCATTAAGATCTAGGGTTTTCATTTTGGAGGCATTTATGAGCCTGGTGGCATGTGCGGGCATCATTTGGGCCTCTGGAGGCCATGCACCCTACATTTTAGACTCAGTGTTCCAACTTTAGGCCTCAATGTCACCCTAGAAGGGAATGTCGTCACCCTTGGAGGTGTCTTTAGATGAAAATTAAGTTTTATTATGTCAGCATTGAATTTTATTGTAAACTGGCCAGGTCGGCCTTATTTTGACCTAAAAAATAATTAAAGGTCAAAATTGTGTTTAAATAAACATAAAGTGCTCTCATTTTTACATCACAACTCACCTCTCATAAGAGGGAGGACTAAAAGTTTCTCCCTAAAAGGGTTATTGGATGAAATTACCAAGGCACACTTGCTTGGAGGCTATTTTGGATGCATTTTGGATCATTTCTTGGTGAAAGTTTGGCAAATATAGGGTTTTTGTGCTTGATTATTCTTGGTGAAGTAAGTAAATCTGCAATTTTCATTTCATGATAAATGTTGATGGTATGTTTACTTGTTCATATGTAAGATTATGAAATTTCTTGATTTAATCCCTAGGAGTAAGAAACATAAGGTGCTTCTTTCTTTCTCTTTATTTTTCTAGTTTTGCTTAAAAAGATCTTGTCTAGACAAACTTCTAGAGCCCTAAAGTGCTATCACTTTAGAATCTTTATCTAGTTCTTATTGCATTAAATATTTTTGAAGAGTCTAAGGATAGGAGAAATCACTAGGGCCTAGAAGTGCCTACACCCTAATTGAAAATTCTCTTTGAGGCTTGGTGCTTGAGAACTTAAGGTACTGCTTCTCAAGCTTCCACCTTGTTATCTTTTAGACAAGTATAATCATTGTTGTCTCTCCAAGTTAATGTGCTGATATAATTGACTCCATAAACTTTAAAGGCACTAGTCTCTTGTCTCTCTTTTGTTGGAAGGTTGATCAAACACTCAAACACTATTCTCTTAAGCTATTACTAATTAATTCTAACACTAATTTAGCCTAGATCACTAACTTTCTTGTTGTTGTTATAAATGTTTGCTACAATCATCTAGCTGCAACAAATTTTCTACATAATTGAATTTGAATGCTAGCTAAACACTTCATAAGTTGCTTATGACATTTGATTATCATTCTTCTTAGTCAATGTTATCTTTTCACTGTCTTTTCAAGCAATTCTGAAGAGCTTTTATTGCAGTTGTTACAATTTATTAATTGTAGCTGTAAACTTATTAACTGCTACAATTTTATATCAACTAGCACTTATTTTCATTTTCCATTGTCTATTGAGGTGTTATTATCATATTTGTACTTGGAATTATTGTATATGCATGCTATATTGTCTTTTTCCAGGCAGGTACATCAAGCACTTCATTAACCTCATCTTTTAGACACAGACTTAGTGACTTTGGTAACCAGTGAGAGGGGGGAATATATCTTGACCATAACCCTAATTTTCCAGCTCTTTAGGTTACCGGGGATGCCTCCCCTAGGGTAGACCTTGCCTATCCCTAAAAAGTGGGGATTTCCTATTAAGGTGACAATGATATGATATTTTTTTTGTTACGCCAATCTCCCTTACTTGGCTCGGGATTTGGGCAAGTATATATATTGTTTGATAACATTTTTGGCACCTCTGTCGGGGAACACTGAGTCAATATTTCTCAACGAAACGTTTTCAGTAAGCCTTTCCCTCAAAGCCTTCATCTTACAAAGATTACCTGGTGACTCCACTGAGGGTGATTCCCTCACTCCCTTTGATAATCCTTAAAAGGATATCTGACAACTCCACTGACCTTTTCCAAGGTGCCACCTTACTCTCAAATTTGTGATATTTCCATGATATGGGATCATGGCGCCCTAGGAACAAGTGTATCTGACTATTGATATAAAATGTTTTCAAGGATACCCACATTATTTTTATATAAAATGGTTAAACAACTCTCCAAGATTCGGAGGCCTCCCAATTACTCACATTGTAGAATTTTTGAAGTATATAAGTGAGATAGAATTTGAAGGGGAGGATGTTCTGGTAAAATTGTTCATACTTTCCCTACCATCTTTTTTGCRAGATTGGATTAAGGGTTGTTGCGAAGATAAGGGTATATCATCTTTCGTAGACCTCATCAGTAGGTTTATTGAGTTTGTGAAACCACAATGCCAGACATATGAAGATTCCCTTCAAAATCTTGCAATAGCCCTAGAGGACGAAGGATTCACCACTAAGATTGTGGAAGATCTCAAGGATGTATACTATACTCAATACCAAGAACCCTCTGATATCGAAGGAGATATTTATGAAGAAGGTTGTCAACCACTTGAAGAGGAGCAATATTTTTCCCATGATTCAATAGAATGCAGTAAAGACTTGACTAAAGAAGTGAGTTATGAGGATGAAGCACTAGTATATGCTCCTTCTTTCAATGAATCTCTCCAAGATCCTATCTCTCATGCATAAGAAAAAGAGAATGAGGTGAATCATTTTCCTTTCTTGTTTTTTTATGACACTTTGTTCTATGATTCAGAAGGTGAAGAAGTAAAGGAACCCTTGGAAGATCTAGGTCCTTCATTTTCTTATGAAGGCGAAAATATGATTAAAGAGACAAGTCTCAGGGATGATGTATTGGATGCTCTTCCATTTGATGAAGTCATCCAAGCCTTTGATGCTCCTGCAAAGCAAGAAGTGAACACGGTAATTTATTTCCATTTCCAAGGTTTTGATGATGCTTTATTTTGTGATTTAGAAAGTGAACAAGTATTAGAGGATCCCTTGGATGCATTAAATCCTTCATGTTATGATAAAGATAATGACATGGTTGATAATATTGATGAGTTTGTACATGTTGGAAGACGTAAGTGGGATGTGATTGGTTTTGATGAGGATCCCATTTATGATATGGAAGGATATCTTCGAATGTTGCATGTACAACAATCATATGATGTTCCTAATACTTTTGACGTTTGGCAACAAGATGATGATATAATTACATAAGTTTCCCAAGCACCGAAGGATGACTTAGTGCAAAGTTCTCTTGATGATTTTCGGTCATACCTTGAGGATTTTGATGAGTATTTCTTTGAGCACTTGGATTTATTCTATGAACAAGATTATCAATCGTCGTTGTGCTCAAATTCTGATAAAGGTGAGGACGTTGCTTGCCTGAAGAAAGACACTTGTGACAAGGTTGTCCAACTCCCTCTGATTGCTTTACCTTGTTATGTCACTAAGGATACAGTTGGGGAACATGTCTCTTGTTTCAAATTTTCTTTTGGGAAAAAAATTTCATTAGAATTCAAGGGGAGGTTGAATTCCTTAAGAAGTTTATTATCTCAATCTTTTAGCTTTCCCATGAGAAGTTGTCAGTTTCCCTCTAAGTACTTGTTAATCCATTCTCAGACCCTAGGGAGTGATGAAGTCCAAGGTAGTCAACCCTCAGACTCTTTGAGCCACCCCTTTGAGTCCTTGACCTCTCACGATCCTTTTCTGAGATGGATTGATAACTTTTATGGAAGGGTGACTTGGAATGATTTTGTCCCTCCCTCCCACCTCCATGAGATAGACTTTACGACTTCCTATGATATAATGCATGATCTAACTCATGTTTATCTTGTGATTAACTTGTCATTGTTTCGGTTTATGATGAAGCACATAGGTAGGTTTTATGATACATTGATAGCATGGTTGTACTGGTTGTATGCTTATACCTAGCATTTGACAGGTAAGTAAATGTGAGTTAGGATAGGTAGGCATTTGCATCCATTGTACATACCATTTCATATCATGTTAGCACAATTGTAGTTTCATTTTCATATTATCTTGTTTCATTATGTATATATGTATGCTCATGATCATATGCTAGATTAGAGATGATATTTATTTGTTTATTATATCATATATGAAAAAGGGGTGATATCACCACCCTAGGGATTACTAATATCTTTTGTTGAGATTTAGAAGGTACAAGTCATACCAGAAATGTTGAGGTTCTCATGCACTCTATGGTGAGTACATGTCCCCGAGTTGGAGCCAGATGTTATCCCCTAGCCTAGGGATAACTTAGGATATCATGTCTTGAGGCCCATAGGTTCTAGAAATGGAGTACCGAGAGCCAGACGACTTGAGCATGGCCCTGGAGGGCCCCTCTTTTCTTCAGTGTAGTCCATTCATCACCAGCAGCAGTATCCATCCCACCAACCAGGTCCTGAAGTAGCGATGGGTCTTGCTCCATAAGGTAATGAGTCTGGGTATCATGGTATGTATCACTCTAATTTTTGAAGTACTTGAATATGTTGTATTGAATCCTTCTTCATTTCATGATGTTTGCTTGGAAATTATGCTCTTTTCCTCGTTTATACCTAGAAGGGTAACACAATGCCCTAGTAAGTTGGTTTCCCTTTAGGATGGGTTACTACTGGGTGGGTTTGTGAAAAGTCATCATCTGTTCCCTCCATACTTACCACTTTCCATCCTTATTCCTTCCACCCCCCCTATCCTTGTTTGGGCATTGGGATTGGCTACACTAGGAAGGGTGGTACCTTACCTTGTGGGAAGAAGGGGCTAAAGGCCCAGAGGGTAAAAGTAGTTGGCAAGAGTTAAAAGACAATGTTTAAACCTTTGAGATGCTTGGCCCAGGGATCTCCGAGAAAGCTGTGAAAATCTTCTCAATAAGAAAAGGGGACCCATAAGATACATAAATACTCAATGTACTAGTTCATGGATAGGAGGTCTCATCACGAGCCGACCTATTATGACCATGGGAATGTAGCAGTATGACACTACCACCTATCTGGTCACCAAATCAGGGTAGTGTCTCTTGGTAGCATAGCCAAGATAAATGGGGTCTCATCACGAGCCATCCTTCTCATTTATGTGAAATGTTTGTGGATAACGATGTCACCTATGGTCATCAAGCTAGGACAATGGCCCTCAACTATTCTCTTGAAGCACAAAAGCAAAAGATCAAAAGAAATAAAGCTAAGAATAAAAGGCAATGAATGGGCTAGGAAACAATTTCATTTATGACAAGGTGCAAATCACCCTCTACAAAGGAACTGACAGCTAAGAATTTACATTTCCATGTTATTACATGCACCCCGTGCCCAAATACTTACCCTATGCCACCTCATACACTTACATGACTTGGATTAGATCCCACCTGGGAAACACCCCAAACTTAAGGGAGGTTAGCCCAATAGGACACCCTGAGACCTTCTCCAAGCCTAACTTGTCAAGTTGCATAACATCTTTAAGAATTTGTCTAGGTTAAGGGGGGTTTGATGCACATGTTTGGGTAATTTAATTATTGGATGTGATTTACATGCTACGATCCCTGTAACTTATGAACCCCTGGAGGGTGTAACTGTAGTTGTTGTAGTACCTTTCTCGGTGGAAAGGTACATATGAGGGAATGATTTTCTCGAACCTTCATGGGGGCTTAAATCCCACAGATGGATGTTGCAACCCCAGCCAAGGGTAAGAAGAATTTGAAGATTTGCACCGGGAAAAAGAAGGGTGTTTCCTTTAGAGGCACCCTTGCAGACCTAAACCCAGGAGGACCTTGCTCTTCCACATGGATGTTGGACCTTGAGGGACCTGGACGTCACCATCATGACCCTAGACATCATTCAAAGCTAGGGTTTTCATTTTGGAGGCATTTATGAGCCTCATGGCACATGTGGGCATCATTTGGGGCCTCTAGAGGCCAATCACCTTACATTTTAGACTCAACGTTCCACCTTTATGCCTCAACATCACCCTAGAAGGGCATGAGGTTACCCTTGGAGGTGCCTTTAGATGCTAATTAATTTTTATTATGTCAAAATTGAATTTTATTGTAAATTGGCCAGGTCGGCCTTATTTTGACCTAAAAATTAATTAAAGGCCAAAATTTTGTATAAATAAACATAAAGTGCTCTCATTTTTACATCACAACTCACCTCTCACAAGAGGGAGGAATCAAATTTTCTCCCTAAAAGGGTTATTGGATGAAATTACCAAGGCACACTTGCTTGGAGGCTATTTTGGATCATTTCTTGGTGAAATTTTGGCAAATCTAGGGGTTTTGTGCTTGATTATTCTTGGTGAAGTAAGTAAATCTGCAATTTTCTTTTCATGATAAATGTCTATGGTATGTTTACTTGTTCATATGTAAGATTATGAAATTGCTTGCTTGAAGCCCTAGGAGTAATAAACATAAGGTGTTTCTTTCTTGCTCTTTATTTTGCTAGTTTTGCTTAAGAAGATCTTGTCTAGACAAACTTCTAGAGCCCTAAAGTGCTATCACTTTAGAAGCTTTGTCTAGTTCTTATTGCATTAGATATTTTTGAAGAGTCTAAGGATAGGAGAAATCACTAGGGCCTAGAAGTGGCTACACCCTAGTTGAACCTTCTCTTTGAGGCTTCNGTTCATATGTAAGATTATGAAATTGCTTGCTTGAAGCCCTAGGAGTAAGAAACAGTGTTTCTTTCTTGCTCTTTATTTTGCTAGTTTTGCTTAAGAAGATCTTGTCTAGACAAAC
>JZKD02S2318931.1:0-18118 GCA_000966675.3 Picea glauca | reverse complement strand
CACTTTCATATATGTCAGATCTACACCCACACATCTAAGAAGCACAAAGCAAAGTGGATCTATCTAAGTATATCATAGCAAAGAACATAGCATAATTATATCAAGCACAACACATGGAAAGATACCAACACATTAGGTCGAAGCACTGAGCACAACACACAGAGTTATCGTGGTTCACCCCCACCCTGGGGCTACGTCCACAAAGTCTTATTCTTCTTTATTAGCTTTGGTCAATCGAGTTACAGCATAGAGATCGAACTTGTACTCCGCATAGGATAGGAGATCTGCGCGCACCTCGCCAGATCCTCCTTCCCCGAGTAGATCTAGTACATAGCCTTCTTACAATCCATGCATCCAACACTTACATCATTTGCACTCAGCTCTACAAGTCTGTCACAATATACACAAAGCCTTTACTAGAACTTAGCTTATCTTCTCCTCCCTTACATTGCCTAGCTACTTATTTATACTTTACAAAATAGGCCTAAACATGGGTAAACCCCTGGGCCGACATCCCATACCCATTACATTATCCCCAAAAACCCAAAAAGGACCCAAGAAAGGGGTCTAGCTTCCACAATCTCCACTTCGCATTGCGCTCCATCTTTGACAAGCTGTCAAAGTCCAAAAATGGTCAAATATGACAAAGTGTTCCTCAAAACTTGGTCAAGGGCCAATAGGCCCCCACACTCACCTATGACTCATCCCGAGTCACTTTGTTCTGATCAATTCCGCCTCGAATGCCTCGAGCTTGGATCAAACTACTTCGACCTACTGCAATGTGACAACCTCTTGCTTAGTAAACTCCTGGATCACTGCATCGTTTATTGGCCCTTCCAGGCGTTGTTCTGCGGAGATGACAACCTGTTCAAGCTCGGTTCCCTGGCTTTCAACTTCAGTGAACAGTTGGCATGGATTTTCTTGGATTGGTTGAATTCATTGGGAGACTTCCATCACTTTATTTTGCAACGTGTGTACCTATTGTTGGGCAGTGCATTGTTCTACAAACCTCTTCATTCTTTCGACTGGGGTCAAGGCCTTCAGCTACGCCTGTAGCGTGTCTTTATGCTGCTTTGTTTCTTGGAGTTGTCCCTCCAATTCCTGCAACTTTGTATTCTCTATGAGGTTCTCATAAGTCTGGGTGCTTCTAGCACTCAGCTGCTTGCATTCCAAGGCAAAGGTTTTTAATCGGCCAACTGCGCTATGGGCAGTTGCCTCCCTTAGATCCCTTATTTCTTGAGGAGTCTCGGGCACGGTGCGAAGTTCCAGATCTGTGATGCGTTGTTGAAGTTTTTGGATTACTTCTTCAAGTTGTGCCATCTACTGTGGGACATGTTCTTCAATCTTTACTTCTATGACCATCACAGAGCAAAGTGCTTTGTGAACCCTTTCCTATACTTCAAGTTGCTTTTCTAGCAACTGGTCCTTTCTTTGTTGTAACTGTGCTTTTTCCTCATCCCACTTCGCTTGCAGGGCAATCTTTTCTTGTTATACCTTACTCTGTTGTTCTACAAGTGTGCTATGTACTTGTATCAAAGCCTGGGTGGCTTGCGTTGTGTCTTATTGAGCTCGTCGAAGGTGAGCTTCGACTTTCTCGTCAATCTGGTGTAATTGGGTGGGCTCATTGCCTATTCCTACTATTCCAATTGTCAAGGGCGCAGTAGAAACTGCTCGGCTGAACTGGAGTGCCTTCTGCACTTCTTTAAGTTCACTCTTGATTCAGCTGAATACCTCCTCCTACTTCACATCTTTATTTTCTACAATCTCTATTAAAGCTTTATTCAACGTAGAAATTAAGAAGTCGAAGTCGTCCGGTGTGAGGGTAGTCTTAAACGTAGTCCAGGTGGCCTTAGTTTTCTTTTGTGATGAGGGATTTGGTGGGGTAATATTCCTTTTCTTAGTGGGATCCTCCTCCTCTCTAGGTGGAGTAACCTCGCCTTTGTTTTGCTCAACCTTTGTGACACCTAGTTCTTCACCATCACTTCCCTGCGCAGGTGAGATCAAAGTAGTCTTCGTGGATGTGCTATGGATATCTTGAACTTCATCATCCTTCTTAGTATTTCTTGGTCCAGGTGTATCCAGCATAGCTTCAGGTCTTTCCACGTTGGACATTTCTATGGGGTCCGCTGCAACAAGTAGGTTCGCTGACCATTCCTTGGTAATCTTCTCCAAGTCTTCTTCTGTCAACTTGTAGTACAACTGGAGCTACTATTTGTGCTCATCAATGCTCGTTGTGATATAGGTGAAGTGGCGGTCCGTGCTGAATTTTATCAAAGGTCTAAACCTATGAATTGTGTTTGGGGTGAGGCACAGTGTAGACTAGATTACATTCTTCAATTGGTTGTAATAAGCATGGAAGATGGCATTGGACTACCACTGCTTGTTCATGTCGCTGGAGTACCACAACGTACAGAACTTCATGGCCAGTGGTTCAAAGGGTTCGATCTTCGGAAAAGTGGCACCTTTTGGTAGCTCCCAGGTGATGAAAACGATTAGTATGAGAAACCAACTAAAGTGGAACTCGTACCCTTGGTCTTGCGCTTCTTTGCAATCAAGATCTACCTGGTTTACAAGGTATTGCGCCTAGTTCATTTGTAGTCCCTCGGCGCACTTCCTTGCGAGGTCGACTACGAATCTAGTCACTTGTGTTGGTATGTTCTTGCAAACTAGCTTGTCTGCAATTAGCTGACAGGCAAGGTGCACTGCACCACTCTGGATAGAGGCTACCTTGTATCCTTGCGTGCCTTTCTCGACATCACCATAAGTTTCTTTTATCCTCTATGCTAGTGCTCGATTTGAGGTCTTTCCAGGGTAAAACTCTTGTGGTTCAGGGCCTTGCATACTAAGGCCTATGATCCGATTGATCAAAGTCAGATCCACAATGATGCAGCGGTCCAACCATAAGTATCATCTTTGGTAGCAAAACAACGACAACTTGATGCATGCATTGACTTCCTGGTGTCTGTCGAAGTGCGAGATCTTCATTACATTAAGCAGTGTGGATTGCGTGAGGTTCTGGGTCCATGTCTACGGGACAATATTAGAATTCTTGCCTTTGGTCCTAGTTAAGTACTTATGTGGGGCTAACATGTTGTAAACCTTACGATCTCCAAGTTTAAAATCACTAAATTTCAGTGCTATGAGCTTATCCTGGTCAGCATGAATTGCGCACACCCCTTTCGGAAAGTACGCGGTGATCAAAGTGTACTCAAAGTCGCGAGGTACACTGTCACGGTTGATGACACCTCTTAGAGGTGGTAAGTAAGTAGGTAGAATGCATGGGATAAGCTTGTCATTTGCGATGTCATCCCTGTGCTTGGTCCATTTCTCATCGGTCAGCCGGGATGGACTGGTGCGAGTAGTGGAAGGGAAGGTCTAGGGTCCTCTTGTTGATGATTCTTGGACTCCTATAGATAATCCTCGCTCCGAAATGATTCTCCTAGTCATTAAGTCAATAAAAAATTATTCAACTACTTTCTCAGCAATGCTAAGCTCGTCCGACATACAAGCTTGGGTCAACTAGCTCGGGTGTGAAATGAATGCAAAGACTACAGTGAACGGTATCGGAATAAGGCAATGATCACAGGGTGAAGTAATCTCAGGTTTCGGGCTGAAATCGTTCATGTTACAATACAATATCCCACATGCTCAATTCAATGATATGCCTATGGTATATATACTCTCATGGGTACTCCTAAGGGCCTATGCCATTTATCTCTCATTATTAAATTTATACCCACCAACTACCTAGTGGGTCTTATTCAATTAGTATGGCCCATTACATTAATGAGTTCATGCCCCAACAATTAGTTGGATTTATTCCATGAGAATGGCCACATTACATCACATCCTCATTAGGTACATCCCTAGATACCTAACATTGCATTAATTACTCCCCTTAGGTACCTCCTTAGGTACATTTTATTCATAGTAGTCTAAATTCTCTACGAAATGGTATGTTTATGGATGATTAGTATAACAAGAGGGGGAACCAACATTCTTGGCTTGAAATAAGGTAGGAATAATTTTGGATTGATCGAATAACATATATTATATGTTAACATTATACATTCTAGTTGCAATAGGGGTATTCAAGGGTGCCAAATCCATTTATGCATTAAAAATAACAATTTCATCAAATCCAAAATTACAATTTCAACAAAGATTGACTAATTGGATTTTGGTTATAGAAAAATGGAAAAGATTAAATTCAAAGAGCTTTTAGCCTTATTCCATTATATTTCAACCCCCTTCACATGTTTCATTATCGAAACATGAGTGTAATCCAGATAATATGATCTATTAAGCAATGCAGTCAACTATTAAAAAAAACAAGCATCCATCCATCCTAGTGATATTTGGACACGGGGTTCAACTTCTTTCTTGCCATGTCAATATCAACTATGATTACTCATTTGGTTTTATATTGTTTCTATGTTTTTTTTTTTAAGTAAAAAAGGGAGGATCCTATTGAATTAAAAGTGTAGGCTTACAATAACGCTTGGAATGCCAACTGTCCCACCTAAAAAATGGAAACCGGGACAGCTGACTTCCTATGTAACTTGTTTCACAAACCGGCCTGCCATCTTTCCTGCCCGAAGGAAACTAGGACGTATGGCAGCCATTAGTCTGAAAATGTTTCCTAAGTTTACTACTGACAACATATTGAAAATTTAACAGAGCTAGAGCCCTAGTTCTAAACAAAACAAAACCTCTAACCAGAAACATTCACAGTAGAAATTACCCGGTGGTTCCATCATCTGCTTCATTCCTTCCCGCTCTGGCTAGGAGCGCGAAGGGTTGTGCACACGTTGGGCACAGTCATCCTGGTGACATGTTGGAATAGGCATCATACAACATGTTGAGGCACTGGTTGATTTGGAGGGCACATTGGATTTGGTCTTCCACCAGGCTTCTCATTCCAAATATCAGCTCCAGGTGTTTTGGGTGGAGGAATGGAGGTTGGACATGTCGTACTTCCTGCATGAAAGAGAGGGGACATGGCTCCGGTACCCTGCCACCCTCCCTTACCCGACTCTCCTCCATTTCTCCAGTTGTGCACATGTCTTGCTATCCTCACTGAGCTTCCTGGTGGTTTGCTTCCCTTGAGAATTCACCTGTTATTGAAGTCGTCGTCGCTTCTACACCATCCAAGATTTATTCTTCAACATAGAAAGTGGTGGGTTCCTCTATTGGGTCATCTTCCTTATGACTGTGTGGTGTCTCTGTGGCTCGTGGATTATCTTTGTCTGGAAAGCAGGTTGGCGGATTCCAATATTCAGGAACAGTGAAGAGGAGATGTTCTGGAGGAACCTGGATGGGTTCTTCCAGAGAAATATCCTCCACATAGGCCATGGGAGGTGTCCTAGGCTTTCTGGTCTTACGGTATCTCTGCGTCCGAGCTATGGACAACACCCTCTCAATTTTTTGTCGTCTCTTCCTGCGAGCATCAAATGCATACCATGTTTCACCTCTACGAGGCTGGCCTCTTGCTCTCGGCATGTGGATGATCAGAACTATAACCAGCAAGTCAACTTGATGTCTAGCTCTGTACCAGTGCTCAAAAATTTCAAACTTCCGTTGATCGAATTCAAAATGCATTGTATCCCATCCAGAACCCCTGATAAACATGAGGGTGACCATGACATGATTAGCCATTAAGGCTATCCCCCTAGTGCCTTGTGCGTCTAACCTCTTCATGTGCGTGAGAGGCCTCTTCCCATGGGCTTGGTTGCTCAGGCTTGCTCCCATATTAATGGTGAGGAGATGGGTGTCGTTGGCCTGTATTTAAGGCCCTACCAAGCTCTCCATCTCATGGCCAATCTGCTCGATGTGGCACCCCATCCAGGGTTAGTAAATCGTTGTTGGAAAGATCTTGACATCGGTCTGAGATATCTGAGATTTCAGATATGTGTGCCTCCCAGTAGATGCATTCCCTCTCTGTTGCTACCCCTTCATTTGCCAGGCAATCCGCTACCATGTTTGCTTCTTTTTTCACATGAGAGGGTATGATGTTGAGGTTGGTTCTGACAAGGGCCCGAAATCCCTCTAGCAGTCCTGAGAGTCTCCAATTGGGTGAAATTTTCATCGATATTTCCCCATGGAGAATCTCGGTGATTAGTTGAATGAGAACTTGTGAGTCCCCCTCCAGGATAAGCTTGTGGCAATGGTTATCAATTGTTGCTTGGAGAGCTTGTAAAAGGCCAGTGAGCTCTACCGCATTTTTTGTGCTTTCCCCCAAGTATCCTGCTACCAGGCATAGGATCTCACCATTAGAGTTTCTGAGTGTGGCTCCATATCCCGCAGGTCCTAGATTCCCTTTGGATGCCCCATCAAATTTGATCTTTATGAATCCCGTTGGAGGAGGAGACCAGGTGGTTGGGTTGTTGTGCTAGCGTTTGGCTGCAGTTACCGTAATTTGATTAGTCAAGTTAGGTTGCCATCTCTAAAGTATGAATTTCTCCTCCAGAGTGCATTTTAGGTCCTCTGGTTTCCATAGTTTTCTTTTGATAGGTTTTCTTCTGATAGTTTCTTTGATGAGCGTGACAATTTTCTCCCAAGTTAGGTCTGGTGTGGAGGCCTTGGAGTGAAAGATTCTTTTGTTTCTTTCCTTCCAAATTTGCCAGAGAGTGAATCCCAGGAGGAGTTTCCAAATGTGTGCCAGAATAGGATTTTTGTAGGAAAGTGAATCCCAATTTTCTATTGTGTCGTTGATGCTTCTCTTGTCTCTATTTGATCTGTGCATTACTTAAGCTCCTTGATCCCAAATCCATTGACTGGAGGGACAGTTGTTGAAGAGATGCTCCTTCGTTTCCTCTTGTTGCTGGCATAAGGTGCAGATTGAGGGTCCTATGAAACCTCTTTTCCTGAGGTTATCCCAGGTTAGGACACGGTTGTGTGCTATAAGACATAAAAAGGTGGACACTTTAGGCCAGAGTGAGGGGCTCAATACCATGTTCTATATGTTCCCCCTCTCATGATTCTGATAGTTTCCCTATAGATAATAGGCCTTTTTGACTGAGAAGTTACCAGTGGTGGAGTGCCCCCATCTGAGAATGTCTGGGCCTTCTCGGTTGGGGATTTTCCTGTGACTTGCATAGTGTTTCCAAGCCTATAGGTATAAGTCCTCTGGGACCAGTGGATCCTGGTTAGATGTTTTCCATTGATGCCACAGTAGCCTTCAATCTGCAGTTTTCCAAAGATCTTTCACCCTTAAAAACGTGGCCTAGTTTAGTGTCTATCTAAGGGGGTTGAGTTCTTCTAGGTCACTTAAAGGTTTGTGTTGTTTCCACGAGTCCTGCCAAAACAAAGCACTTCCTCCATCTCGTATCTCCCAAAAGGCATGATTTTTCACTAAGTCTTTGTTTTGCCAAGATGCATTCCAAATATTGGATCCTTGTATTTGGTCATTGTGTCGAATGAGTTGGTATGCTTGTGTGAGTGGAGCGTACTTTTGTTTCCAGATTTGCACCCATAATGTTGTTCGGTTCTTTAGCCATCTCCACCACATTTTGGCACCTGTAACTTGGTTGAGTTTTCTTGGATCACGAAGTCCCAGCCCTCCCATACTTTTGGGCATACAAAGCATGTCCCATCCTACTAGTGCCCATTTCTTGTTTGGTTGGTGCCCATGCCAAAGGAAGTTTCATTGAAGGTTTCTAATTTCTTTGATGACTTGCTTTGGACCTGCCAAGGCTATGAAAAGGTAAGTCGGCAAGGTTTGCAAAACTAATTTGAGCATGACCAGGCTGGTTGCAATGTTGAGGGGCCTAAAGGCCCAGTTATTCAGCCTATTGGAAATGGAAAGAAGCAGACTGTCCCAGGAAATGGATCTTTTCGATGCATTAGTTAGAGGAATGCCTAGGTAGTTGGATGGAAGGGAGCTCTTGGGTATACCCAGGAGTCTAGAGATATGAATTTGAATCGCTATCGAAGTGTTTAAGAAGTAGAGTTTGGATTTGTCTAGGTCGAGAGTCATGCCTGAGGCCTCTACAAAATCAGAGAGGATGAGTTGAGCTTGTTGGCCTCTCCATCGGTTGGGGTGTTCATGAGGAGGGTGTCATCAAAAAATTGACTATGCAAGGGTGTCAGTTAGATGTTGTGCATGGGTAAGCCCTTGAGGGAGCCTTCCAGGATCGTTGTCTTGATGTAACGCCCTAGGCCTTCCGCCATGAGCACAAACAGAAAATGTGAAAGGGGGTCACCCTATCTAATGCCTCTGGAAGGGGAGAACGGTTGGGAAGGAACCCCATTGACTAGAATGGAGAAGAAGGTTGAGGAGGTGAGGTTTAAGATCCAGTTTACCCATTGTTGATCAAAGCCAAAGGATTCTAAAATGGAGCGGAGGTACTGCCAGCTGACTCTGTCAAAAGATTTTGAGAGATCTAGTTTGATGAGCATACCTGGTATTTTGGTCATCTTGAGGGAGTGGATAACCTCCTGAGCCAGTATGACGTTGTCCATGATTTGTCTCCCCTCTACATAGCCTTCTTGTTCCTTGGATATGATGAAAGGCAGAATTGGCTTAAGGCACTTTGCAATCACCTTTGTAATGATTTTGTAGATGACGTTGCATAGGGAAATTGGTCTGAACTGTTTGGGATGAGTGACCCGCTCCTCTTTTGGAATTAGGGTGAGAAAGGTTGCGTTGAGAGCAGAGAGGACTTGGCCTGAGGTCCTAGATTCCTTAAATACCTGCCATACCTCTTCCCTAATTAAATCCCAACAGTGGTAGAAGAAGTCATTGGTGAAGCCATCTAGGCCAACGAACTTTCCTAAGGGCACTTCTTTCAGTACCTAGTCCACTTCTTCTTGAGTGATGGGTCTCAACAGTGTTGCATTCTATTCTGGAGTCACCAGAGAGGGTATGTAACTGGTTACCCGTCGGATTGTTGTCATTCTATCCTCATTGGTTTCCATTAGTAGATATCTGTAATAGTTGTTGAGCTCTTCCTCGATTTGGGTGTGTTGTTTTATTGGATTTTCCTGGGCATCCTCCAAATGAGTTATTCTATTTATGTATCGGTGATGCACCATAGCTCTGTGGAAGAACTTTGTGTTCTTTTCCCCCTCTTTGAGCCATTGGACCCTAGATTTCTGTCTCCACAGAATTTCCTCTTGTTGTTTCCTCTCTTCTAGCTGCGCTTAGAGCTTCTCCTCCTCTTCCATTAGATCAGCAGTTCGGGTTCCTGAAATGAAATTTTTATGTATCTCTGCTAGTTTGTTTTCTATGTCTTGCATGCTTTGGAATATATTTCCAAAGTTATGTTTCTTCCAGAGCTTCAGCGATTGCTTGAAGTTGTTGAGGCGTTGCTGGAGTTTGTACATGCATGTACCATGATCTATTTTTTCCTGAGCCCACCAGGATTTTGCAAGCTGATGAAAGTCAGGGTGTGAAAGCCAAAATTTCTCAAACCGAAAGGGTTTTTACTTGGGCATTGCCCTGATTTCTAGGAAAAAGGCCACTGGTCAGTGGTCTGATCCTAATTTTGGGAGAATGTGACTTTCCATATGTGAGGTATCCCTCCGAGAGCTTTTGGATCTACCCCGAATTGAGCATGAGATTGTCTGCCTCCTTGATTAGTTGTTGGGATGATTTTCATCCCCTTCTCTTGTTCTCCCGTGGTACCCTCTTTGAGTCTTATCTTGGGTCTGTGGCTATACCTAGTCTTGTTTTGGATCCTGTTGTGGAGTCAAGAAAGACTTTATGTACCTTTCAAAGCTTCTCTTCAGGGAGGGATTGCAGATCCTTTTGATTGAGAGATTTCTCAAGTTTTTCTAGGTTGATGCCTACGAGATCCCGATCATCCAACTGCATCAGGGTATCTCCATCTATGCCTCCCCCCTATTCTGGGTTGATCTCGCGATTTGGGCTTGAGGAAGGTCTGGCTTGGTTCTTTCCTTTCTCTTGTTGTTTTGCTTTGTGTGGATCTTGGATTTCTTCGTCTGTCAGTAGCTGATTCAGAATCTCATAAGAGTTTTTTGTCGAGATCTTGGGTCATGGATCTGGATTCTGCTTTCTCGGAGGGTTTTTTTTCCTTCTTGTGACAATGGTGAACCAATATTTTTACTTGGTATCGCTAACCTTGGATGCTTGGATATTCATAGGACAGTCTCTGAAGAGGTGGTCGTGTTCATGGCATTTCCTGCAACGAAAAGGGATATGTTTGTAGTCCAGTGTCTATTGCCAGTCCTCATTCTGATATTCCAGCGTTATAGATACCAGGAGAGCCTTAGAGATGTTCATATATACGCAGATTCGAGTGTATGAAGTGTATTTCCTCTGCTTTGTGGCTTTCGATGTTTTAACATAGTGCCCCACTGTGTTCCTGATTCCCATAAGGATTTCCACCAGCCAAAACTCTTGCGGCAAGAAGTATAATCAGATCTAGACTGGAGCCATTATGAATTCCTCCTTGTCTTGGATGAATCTCTCCATCCAGAAGCGTAAGAATAGCCCTACCGAGTTGTAGAAGTATGGCCCATTCTCAAAGATTTTGTCCTTGTCTTCTAGGTTGTACAGGATTATTGTGAAAAAACCCTTTGAGCTGAGTTGAACCTCGTAGTCCCCCTTAGGGTTCCACCAGTGTTTTATCCATCGGTTTAGGTCACGTTCAGATGACCACAGTCCCCTAAAATTTCCTATGAGGGCATGCTCTCACATGAATTGTGTGTGTTCACCCACTCTTGTTGAGACTGTGAGATATCTCGGTGGTTTATCCGATTGCGGGATGCATTTGTCGGGATCCCAACCACGAGATGCTTTTGGATGGGACGTTCTTGCTTCCACATCCATTTCTTTCCTGAGTCCTTGTTCTCTGGAAAGGAGTTGATCGCGTAGCTGCAATGATGGCTCGAATGAGGGCCTTTTGGATCTTGTTCCCGTTCTATCATTGGTCGTAACTTTATTGTATGAGGGGGGTTTCCCCCCCTCTTCCAGATTCATTCTGACAGATCAGACCGCAGTGTTGTCTGTGCCAGACCGTATCAAGCGGTGGGTTTCACGGCGGCTCGTTCCATTCATGCAGTCGATTTGCAGAGTAGTCGTTTCAAAGCACTAGGTTTTCTCGGTGAAAAAATTGTCCACTTGTATCTTTGTTGTTGCTATGTTATTATGATATCTCCACTCATTTCTTTTATTCCTCCATGTACCTTGATACTAGGTATTTTTTTCGGTTCCATGTTGGTCCTTAGTAAGTATGTTGATGCTCATAGCCTTGCCTTGATGACTGTTATGTAATGTCCCCCAATCCAACCGATGGACATTACGGTGTGAAATAATCATAAAAATGAAATGTTTGCTAACTAATTTAATTCACTTACAGTTAACTCATTTCCTGTAGCTTTCAACTATGAAATTAAAATGGATTTAGCTACTATCTAGAACCATAAAAAGATGCATCTACAACATGCTAATAATCAACATGAAATGCAGCTTAATCATTGACACAACAACATATAAATCATTCATAAATACACAAAGTTCATGCACAACAATAACACATGTAAATAACACGATAATGAGATAAAACACTTATCTTTAAACAAGAATTGTGCAACCTGTTGCTTGGGACAAACGTTCCACCCAACCATAGACTAATTGTTCCAAATCTCAACATCCAGTCAACCCTGAGCTGAGGCTAGCAATCCACAAAAGAGGGAGGTCTCTCATAGTCCACTCCCAGCTCATAAAACTCTCAACCCAACTGATATTCTCCTACAACTAACATAATTTTCCACCAGCTCTATTCCTCTTGACCTGTCCAACCCAAGGAATGTACCCCGTCATTGATGTTAGTCCCTCGAGCATCCAATTTTTTTATCATGGTCTCTCTGGCACAAACAGCTAGGAATCTCTTAGCTGGGAACTCAAGGGAAACTTCTACTAGGAAAACTATCAGCAAACCAACAACAAACACTTGTTGTTTTAGTGAAACTCACACATGAGTTCACTCTTTAGGCCTGACAACCTGGATCTTCAATTTTCTAGCTCCAATTCGCTCCAATTATGCTCCAACATGATCTAGAATTTTCCCTCCATGGGTGCATCAAATTCAAGCTCTGTTTCTTTCTCTCTACTTGTTTTCCATGCACAAAAACTCAATTGTGTAAAATTGTTGTCCCAACCCATATTGTTGACTTTCCAAAAGAGATGATATTGTGTGTGTGTGTGTGTATTATTTAATATAAAAAATGATCACAACTGAAAGATAAATATCCACACAAGAACAAGATATATCCTTAGGGAAACCCTCTTTTGGCACAGGGGCAGACCCAGGGTTCAATGCTTCAACAGCGCACCAACAAAACCCTAACTACCAGCCCTTTCGGAAACACCTGCGAAGCATATGAAGTCTCACCTGAGGCAGAGGCAGGGGGGGTTGCAGGACTCAAGTGTCTATAACCTAGCTGGGAAGAAGATCTGTGATTACAACACTTTAATAGAGCACTTAGCCAATAATATGCTTTCAGTTATGATTCTTATTCACTTCACAGATTAACCCTAAATACATAACAACGATGTGATAAACATATCAAACACTTCTAAGCACTAAGCACTAAGCATCTATAGATCTATCTATCATACAACAAGAATAGTGCACTAAGAAAACATAAACATAAACACCATGAATAACATTGCACAAAGCACATCAATACAGGATATGCGTGGTTCACCCCAGTGTGGGGCTACGTCCACCAACTCTTCTTCTTCTTTATTAGATTATTCCAATCTTCTTACATGCACAAAGCCATAGATCCAACTCTGCATAGGACATAAGATATGTGCGCACCTCGCCAGATCCTCCTTCCCCGAGTTGTGTCAAAGCAAAAATCCTTACATAGTTCGTCTGCACCAAGCACTTACAAAATGCTTGCACTTAGCTCTGCAAGCCTTAACACATCTTCTTGCACATAGCTAATATTAGCACTAAGACATCGACCCTTTCTTACATCACCTACCTACTTATTTATACACTACAAAAGAGGCCTAAGCATGGGTAAAACCATGGGCCGACATCCCATTCTCGTTACATAAACCCTAAAACCCAAAAATCCCACAAAAAGGGTGAGATCCTGCGATCTTCGCTTCGCCTGGGCGCTCCGTCTTCGACCAGCCTGTCAAAGTCCCAAAAATGGTCAAACATGACCAATGTTTTCACAAAACTTGGTCGAGGGCCAAAAGGCCCCCAACACTCACCTGTGATTCATCCTGAGTCACTCTGATCTGGTCAATATTGCTTCGAAGGCCTCGAGTTGCCTCAACTTGTTGCTTCGCCAGAGCCTCCTGCTCGGTGAACTCCTGAATGACTTGCTCAGTGATAGGCCCTTCGAGGTGATGTTCCACTATTGTGACCACCTGTTCCAACTGTGATCCTTGTCCCTCGATCTCTTCAAAGAGGGCTCAGACTTCATCCTGCACCGGCTAGAGTCATTGTGTCACCTCCATCACTTTGCTCTGGATAGCAGTGACCTGTTGTTGAACTACACATTTCTCTTATGCCCTCTTCATATTCTCCATTGATGTAAGCAACTTCAACTGTGCTTGCACTGTAGGAACCTATTGCTTCGCCTCCTGGAGTTGTGCCTCCAATGTCCTCAATTTCGGGTCTTCTGCAAGGCGCTCATAGGTCTGTGCACTTCAGTTACTTAGTTGCAAATTTGTTGGCACAGGGGCAGACCCAAGGTTCAACGGTTCAACAACGCACCAAAAAAACCCTAACTATCGGCCCTTTCGGCAACAACTGCGAAGCAGATGAAGTATCACCTAAGGTAGAGGCAAGGGGGGTTGCAGGACTCAGATGTCTACAACCTATCTGGGACACAGATCTGTAATTACAACACTTTAATAGAGCACTTAGCTAATAATATGCATTCATTTATGATTCGTATTCACTTCACAGATTAACCCTAAATACATAATAGTGTTGTGATCAACAAATCAAACACTTCTAAGCACTTAGCATAAGTTCAAATCTAACATTCATTCACATCATAAAGCACTAATCATTTATAGATCTATTATCATACATCAAGAACAATGCACTAAGAAAATATAAGCATAAACACCATGAATAAAATTGCACAAATCACATCAACATAGGATATACGTGGTTCACCCCAGTGTAGGGCTACATCCACCAACTCTTCTTCTTCTTTATTAGCTTCTTCTAATCTTCTTGCATGCACCAAGCCACAGATCCAACTCTGCATAGGATAGAAGGTCTGCATGCACCTCATCAAATCCTCCTTCCCTGAGTTGTATCAAAGCACAAAGACTTACACAGTCCGTCTGCACCAAACACTTACAAAATGCTTTCACTTAGCTCTATAGGCCTTAACACATCTTCTTGCACATAGATAATATTAGCACTAAGCCATCGTCCCTTTCTTACATCACCTAGCTACTTATTTATACATTATAAAAGAGGCCTAAGCATGGGTAAACCTATGGTCCGACATCCCATTCATGTTACATAAACCCTAAAACCCAAAAATCTCGCAAAAAGGGCAAGATCATGTGATCTCCGCTTCGCCTGGGCGCTCCTCCTTCGACCAGCCTGTCGAAGTCCCAAAAATGGTCAAACATGACCAATGTTTCCACAAAAATTGGTGGAGGGACAACACCCTCAAAGGGGAGAAAACCCTTCAAACCTTCCTCGGTATAGATTCCTCCAACATGTACAATGTCATACAATTCTCTTTCACGAAATCAATACCAAATAGACCCAAATACGAACCAAGAATAGCCTCCTAGATAAGTGTGTACTATTGTCTTGTAGTTATATTCAATGAGTGATCAAAATGAATCGATATAACCTCTATTTATACTCTAAAAGACCTTAAATACATGACTTATTAATAAACCCTTTAAAAATTACACTTAGGAATAACCAATATAATTACACTTAGGAATAACTTCCAAAATTACGTAAAATCTCAACACTCCCTAATAATGAGGAAGGTATTTTATCTAACACGGACTCTAACACTGTCACCATCCAAACGATATAATTACCATTGACTATTGGACACACAAATCTATAAATCAAAAGAAATCCATAGTGACTTCACAATATGAATCCAAGGTCGGTGGGTATCTCTCCAATAGCTACAACATATCATCATGAGACTATCCAGTTTCCCATAGAAAACTCGGATATCTTATGCATGACATCTAGTACCCTGCGATCATATATGTACCGCATCTCTTCAACATGCATCCAAGGTCGATGGGTAGCTCTCCAATAGCTACAACATGTCATCATGACATCCACTACCATGTGATAACATCTGAAGCCATCACGCCCTCTGAAGAGGGACTATGTCGAGCTTTTCTCTGAAGTACTTGAACTTTTTCCTTGACAATGACTTTGTCAGCACATCCACAACCTTCTCATCGATAGCCACATATTGGAGCCTCACTTCTCCCTTCTGCACCATATCCCTAATATAGTGATACCTTATTTCAATATGCTTCGACCTATCATGAAACATCGGGTTCTCTAACAACTTTATACAACTCTGGTTGTCGCACAAGATACAGGTCGCCTCCATCGTAATATCGAATAATCCGGTCAGCAATTTCTGAAGCCGCACAGCTTCGTGATTTGTTTCACTTGTTGCCACATACTCTACCACATCTGTATTGAGTGCTACACATGACTGCTTCTTAATGATCCATGAAATCATATAGGATCCCAAAGTGAAGCAAAATCCCAATGTACTTTTCTGGTTTGCAACACTACCGACCTAATCTGAATCTAAATATCCAAGTACATTGATATCATTGTCTGCAACATACTTGAGCCCATAATCGATAGTACCTTTAAGGTACCTCATCACATGTTTTACTACAATTAGGTGAATACGTCTGGGGTCAACCATGTACTGACTCAAGGTGTTCACAACAAAACATATATCTAGTTGCGTATTCGTCAAATACATCAATGATCCAATCATATTTCTATATAATGTAGAATCCACGGCCTCATTTGTTGTCATCGATATAGCCATCGATTTACAGTCCAACACCCCGAACCTCTTTAGGATATCCACACCATATTTTCCCTGACCAAGGAAGATCTCATATGTCATACTTCTAATCCCAAATAGTAATGTATGAGACTAAGATTGTTCTTGTCAAACTCATAAGACAACTCCCTCTGTCATTGAAAACAAACCCTATTGTCCAATCTACCTCATTGGCTTCTCCCTCTACGATTGAGGAAAAATCCATACCCCAACCCTCTTGACTGACTGCCTCCTCTATGAACCATGATTCTATCATGAATAGCAAGCATGCACATCTATAGCCTAATCAACATATTAATTCAAAGAGTATTCACAATAGAACACCATGTGCATCATTGGTTCTGCACGTCTTCTATAATTGCAACAACAAATTTGGCAGACACCTCTCTACGCATCAATAGCATTGCCTCTTTTCCATTGTTTCCCCTTGCATATTGCCAAACACGCCTTCACAAACGCAAACACCTGAATCAAGGTTCTTTCCATCTGATAGGATTCTCTTTGCATTCTCAATTGGCTATACAATAGATTTTCGTTCATTTGATCACCTCTTTCCTAACCATTGCTTCCAATGGAAAATTGCAGCTAATGCAAAACATGGCAACCATAGTTTTTCTCTTGTCTTCTGCCCAAGGTAATCGTTCCAATCTTACATTTTTCCATATGCATTTTTCGTGAATATCATTTGACATAAACATGCACCAACAGTTCAAGTGATCGTGACATAATAAACAACGTCGAACAATTTGTATCATAATTAACGCTGACTATGCCAAAGACTTGGCTCCAAGTAGATGCAACCGACAACCATGAAAAAGCTTTGACTCCTAAAGCATTAATCTGGTAGTTGCACAACTCCTCTTTATCCCTGGCCTTCAAAAGAGTTTAGTCTATCATACCAAACTGATACCAAAATGATGCAGCACTAATGCTTCCCACAACGTACAAGAAGGCGGGATGGCCCCTACAGTATTATTTTGCACGTATAAAATAGTCATGACAATACATTCTTGTATAGGAATCTCTCATAAGCCTCTCTAGCATATTTATTCACACCATATTGTCGTCAAAGGAATTCTCATTTCACATTATACAAATTCCTCCCACAACATTCTCATCCTCATAAACCCACTGACATTTTATCAATATACAATGTCATCATCTACGTTGGAGGATTTGAAACAATGTCATCTTGTTTCTCTTCCTCATGGTAATGCCATTACTTGGATATTTTGAAATGATGTCACTAATCATTTTCATCGCTACCAGCACCACATGGTGCACAGAGTCTCATCCAGATTTAAATAGATTGAAAATTGCAAATCCCATTTTGTCCTTCCCGTGATCACCTAATCGATCCGATCCCATGATTTTTCAAATCGTCATTCAATGTTTTTGTTATCGCGCAATATGTACTTTCCCAAATCCCAAGGCAAGTAATGGATATGGGCATAACGAACAAGATATCCTATCACTGTCACCTTAATAGGAAATCCCTCATTTTTAGGGATAGGCAAGGTCTACCCCAGGGGAGGCATCCTCAGTAACCTAAAGCACTGGAAAATTAGGGTTATGGTCAACATATATTC
Source organism: Picea glauca (assembly GCA_000966675.3). Taxonomy (NCBI): domain Eukaryota; kingdom Viridiplantae; phylum Streptophyta; class Pinopsida; order Pinales; family Pinaceae; genus Picea; species Picea glauca. The sequence continues at coordinate 497 of JZKD02S2318931.1, read as the reverse complement.
CCCCCTCTCACTGGTTACCAAAGTCACTAATTCTATGTCTAAAAGATGAGGTTAATGAAGTGCTTGATGTACTTGCCCGTAACAAGACAATATAGCATGCATATACAATAATTCCAAGTACAAATATGATAATAACACCTCAATATACAATGGACAGTGAAAATAAGTGCTAGCTGATATAAAATTGTAGTAGTTAATATGTTTACAACAACAATTAATAAATTGTAACAGCTACAATAAAAGCTCTTCAAAATTGCTTGAAAAGACAATGAAAAGATAGTATTTACTAAGCAGAATGATAATCAAATGTCATAAGCAACTTCTAAAGTGTTTAGCTAGAATTCAAAGTCAATTATGCAGAAAATTTGTTGCAACTAGATGACTGTAGAAAACATTTATAACAACAGCAAGAAAGTTAGCGATCTAGGCTAAATTAGTGTTAGATTTAATTAGTAATAGCTTAAGAGAATAGTGTTTGAGTGTTTGATCAACCTTCC
>JZKD02S2318920.1:377892-389420 GCA_000966675.3 Picea glauca | reverse complement strand
AGTCAAATGGGTAGACAGAGAGAATTAATTGAATAATTGAAGATATGCTGAGAATGTATGTAATGGACAAGCCTTCTAAGTGGGAGGACTATATCCATTTAGTTGATTTTGAATACAACAATGGGTATCAGAGATCATTGAAGATGAGCCCTTTTGAAGGCTTGTATGGAAGAAAATGCAACACACCAGTAAGCTGGGATACCCCAACAAACAAAGTTGTGATTGGGCCAGAGTTGTTAAAGGAAATGGAAGAACATATGGTAAAAATTAGGAAAAATTTAAAGGTTGCACAAGATCAACAAAAGGGCTATGTTGATAGGAAGAGAAAAAATAGAGAATTCAATGTGGGAGAGCATGTGTTTTTAAAAGTAAAAGACAAGGGAAGCTCATTGAAATTGGGAATTTTCCCAAAGTTGGAAACAATATATCGTGGGCCTTTTGAGGTCTTAGAACATATAGGACCAGTTGCATACATGCTAACATTACCTTCATCCATGAGAATTCATAACATATTCCACGTGTCTTTATTAAAAAAGTATGTACTCGATATTAATCACGTGATTGATTGGAATGTAATCTAGGTGGAACACGAAGTGGATTTCCAGGTGGAACCAATGCACATCCTAAACCAGAAATTCAAAGTGCTCAAGAACAAATCCATCATATTGGTAAGGATTCAATGGACCTGTTACGATCCCGAAGATGCTATACATGGGAGCACAAGGAATCCATGCCGAAAGCATACCCACACATTTTTCGAAATTTTGAATAAAATTGAATGTATATTTGTACATAAGAAAATGAAGACTCGATTTTGGTAGTTGAAGTTCCTGGAGCCACAACTTTGAGATTCTTGTCCAACCAATGAGGGGTTGAGGGGAAAAGGGAGTTGTTGGTTGGAATTATTGTGTGAGTCATTAAGTTGTGGAATTATCAAGTATTTTGATGTAATGTTTTATATATGTCAATGTGTAAACTGTATGGTTATGTACACTAAGGAAAATGCATCTTTTAGGGGAGGGAGAATGTAACATCCCCATTTTCAAACCATAAACTAGGGAGTTGTCGAGAGCGAAGTGATGTATATTGTAACCGTGATGTATGGCCAAGAGCCAATATGTAAACGATGTAAATTGAAATATAATGAATGAAATGTATCACTAGCAAAAGACATACACAGACATATATTGGGGGCTAAGCATCCAAAAGAGAGGGAAGGGGTCCAAGGGGGGAAGTTACCCATATCTATTAAATCAAAATCCATTTCCTATTTTTCTCTAAATTATCTTTTCCATGAACCTTCCATTAGTTGTTGCATGTTCTAGATCCCAATCACTGAATTCATGTAAGAGGGTTGGTGTTAGAGTCACTTCCCATAGTTATTGAGAGAATGGGGGATGAGTAAAATCAGCTTGGGGAAGAGGGAAATTCAAGCAAGAAAGAGAAAGAGTGGAAATTTTTATGGGTAGGAGACCATATTAGTTTTTGCATAGAGATTTGTTTTTACATGGAGTTTTCTGGCCAATAATGGATTTCTGAGTGTGGGAGATTGAAGGAAGCTATGGTGGACATGTTTGGCTATTGTTTGGAGCTGTAATCTTGTGAATAAATAGGTTGTGTTCATGGGAGTGACCTGCTACTCGAAATGAGTGTTATGAGTAAGAAACTAGTTCCAAGAAGTGGAACATACCTATGCTTAAGGCAAGGAAGTGAATGTGGGGCATGGACACTGAGGGGGATGTTTCCTCTAAGGGTACATGGTGTCAAGCTATAAAGGATTTCTGGAAGGCACTACTTGGAAAGTGATGCAAACTGCAGAGTTAGGAGGCTTATAAGGAGAAAGTGGGAACCAACAATAGGCTCAATAACGCAAGCAGGATGATGGAATGAAATTACAACTTAACTCCAAAAAATGTCATTTTTCATAGAGTTAGTCCCCTAGGCCCGAAAAAGTATAAAATAATACCCAAGAGAACTCTTCTAGCCAATGGTGACTAGAGTATTTATTTTTCATAAGCAGTCTAATTGGTCCAGAAAATGGTTAAACTTATACCAAATAGACATATTTTCAAAACCATTTAACGAGTGTGAAAGAGACAAGTTCACTCGACAATCTTTTACGTTTTTCGGGAGTCAGAAAAGAGCTTAACCAGGACTCGGGGGGGAGTCCCATAGGTAATGGTCAAAATGATTGTGAGTATGAAAATGGGGTTCGAATGCAAAGACATATTGGGACTATAAGGAAATCCCGATCCTAGGGAATAACTTTTGCATGGGCACCAAATTACACAAAGATTCTAACTAGGGAACCCATGTTTGGTAAGTCTCTACCACTTAATAACAACACTTATAGTAGTAATGAGAAGGTTCTGTGTCTCTAAGAAATGGGTTCGTACCTAGGGTGTATGGATCACGGTCATAAGATGATGCAAGAATGGAAAACAGAGTGAAAACCTATCCTATATATCGATGAAAGAATATACCTACCAAAGGCATGAACGGGCGGTACGACGATGGAAACCGTAAAAAATCCTGGACAAAACCACTAAAAACCATGTCTTCCCACTGTGTTATTAGTCCATAAGGTCCAAATATACAAAAGAACTATAGAAAGTGGGTAAAAGAATTCTACTAAAAGTAAAAATAGAACATTTTACCATAGCATTTGAGTTTTTTCACCCACATAGTGCATCTTAGGCCATTTCCCCCACAATATTCAAGTGTCGATTGCGGGAGCTACGATCAACAAAATTAGCAACCGTCTAGACCAAGTAAGTGCCCATCCATTCAATTTCAATGGTTTAAATTCCATTTTTATTCCCCATTTCTTGAGTATTAGAGGGCGTTATATGGAAACTAGGGTGTACATGGGTGATAGATCATTGGGTCGCATACACGACCCCATATACGTGGGAAAAGTGAATCATGCATGCATGTATGAAGACCTATACACGATTGTTATCAATTTAGCCCGTGTACAAGTCCGTGAACAAGATTTTGAAAGGGTTTTAATTCAAAAAATGGTCTTTCTTTTGTAGGATGGTTATTGAATGGAGGGAAAGGGAGCATGAGGAGATAGATGCAGTAGTGGCAAGAGATGCAAGGGCCCAAAAAGATTTAAAATGATGTGTCCTTTCTAAATTTTGGGATCTAAAAGGAATGAGGGCTCATGTGAGGTTACTCCAGTTACTAGTAAACTACTAGGATCCAGAGATAGAGTCCTTCAATATCGATGGGAAACCATTGAGGATTGAAGTGGATGATATATACTTTATCACAGTATTGTCTCGCCGAGGCGAGGTAGTGAAGCTCAAGGCCCGAGGGGCTAGGGGTGGTATGACTATGGAGGAGTACATTGCCACGCACTATGTTGCAGGAACAAATAAAGTACAGAGTCAACTGCCTATCAGGGTGATCAAGAACCTCAGTCTAAAGATCATCATGCTTGTACTCACATGGATTTGGAGGTCGGCCTCATTGCACCAGACATCAAGGACACTCATGTTCTACACGGTGGAGTGTTTAAGACCCATTGTTTATGATTGGTGTACCTCACTGTTGGCTAACATGAAGAGCCAATTGATGGATTGCAAACAAGGGCGAATGAGAAATTTTCGATTTGCATCCATACTTTGTAGTTTTTTCTTTGAGAGGGTTCCAGGTTTGATCCCTAAAGTAGATATTACTCCACATGGAATGCACCATACATCCATGTAATGGTGGACCAACATGATGAGGCAGATAGGAGGTGGTAGGGCGCCAACCCCCTATAATGATGAGTTATTTTTTTTGTGGCGTTGATAAGTCATAGTTATTGATGACTATCCTTTTGGAGGGACCGACTACAAAGGGGATCCTGACATGCCTTTGCCACCAGGTTCTGCATATGGTGATATTGGTAAGTAATGGTTTTATATATTTCATTTTTTTGTGTTTTTCAATTTTGATAAAGGAAAAATTAAAAACGCAAATATTTTTGCATGGTATCAAGTATTAACAATTTATTTGTTACAAAGACGTAGGTCCGCGATGACCAGAGGGATTCCCACAACATCGACGAAGGGGTCGAGGAGATGATCTAGTAGGAGGGGATGCAGAGAGAGTGCCATAGAATGTGCAAGGGAACCTGTCTCGATTGACACAGAGGATTCCTATGGTTCAAGTGGAGGATCTGCCAGAGGCGATGCATCAACAGGTGGTGGGTGTACCTTGTGTGTCGGTGCGACTCTTCTAGCGTGTTGCAAACGACGTAGTGTGCTATCATGATACACATGAAACACCAAAGGCGTAGATTCCATGGTCATGATATGTTCTGGCCATATTATGTATTTTGAGGGTGTGAGCCCGATTTTGTCCTATGACACCATATTTTTTGGACTTGAAAGGATGAAATATAAAAAAAATTGGTCTTCAGATTTATTTATATATGTTACAATGTGTAAATGTATGAATGTGTTTTTTGTACTTAGTTATGTGACAAATGTCAATCTAAAATATAATTAGCATATGTATCAGATACATCATTAAAACTTCTATGGATGTGATTATAAGTAATAAAATCAAAGTATCATTACAAAAGTCATACTCGTAGGAATCATCAAAGTAGAGTAGGATCTCTCTCGCGGTAATTTTCGTTCAACTAACATATGACTAAATGGGATTCCAAGTGAACTTTTAAAGATTGAAAACCATGTGAAATGGCGTCACATAATAGCTATATAATGACGCTATACTCAAACACATTATGTGTTGATGGCTCCAGATGAACGCCACCTGAAGACACTAGTTGGCCCTTAGGTGAGTAAATGACCCAAATGATGGAAACCATGTTTTGCGTATGACAACTAGCACCATCCGTGAATCTTAAGTAATCTGAATACTCCATTGACATATGCCAACCAAGGAAAAAATTGATAAGCAAGTCGATGATACAAAGGAAAAGATAAATAAGTATATACACTAAGATACACTAGTATACAAAGGACACGCCCAAGTTTGAGGGCTCAAGGGTAACAAATTTTAAGGTAGAGCCCATTTCTTGGCTCATCCATCATATTCCCTTCATAATCGTCTAATTTTTGGGATTCTTTCTCTAAGAAACATTGCACGATATAAGGACTATGCCAAATGGGGTTGAACTTACCTGCCCCCTACGGTTCTTTGGCTTGGTCAGAAAGGAGAACCAGGTCACCCTCAACGTACTATCGAGGACAGATATACTTATCGTATTGAACCTTAACACACCATTTATTCTCTTCGATAGTCATAGAGGTGTCTCGACGCTTCTCATCGAGGTGCTCCAGGTGCACAAGGCTTTCTTCAAGATTAGATGTGTCAGGTAGGATCTCAATTGCCAACTTAAGGGAAGGTATTTCACATTCAATCTGAAAAATCGACTCCACACCATGTACTAACTGAAAAGGAGAGAAACCAGTGGAAGTATTTACCATGGTTCAGTATGCCCAAAGTGAAAGGTAAAGAATCAGATGCCAGTCAAATTTTCTCTGGTTGATGGTTTTTTGCAAAATGGTATTGAGAGATTTATTCACCACCTCTACTTGTCCATTTTCCTGGGGATAGAAAGGGGAAGAATGATTGTTCTTAAACACCAGTTTTGATGCTAACTCTTTCATCATTTAATTTTGAAAGTGAATTCCATGACCAATGATAATCTCTCTTGGGACTCTAAACCAGGCTATAATCTGGTTGAATATGAAAAATGTTGTAGTCTTACCATCATATTTAATGGTGGTAATGGTCGTTGCCCATTTAGTAAAATAATTCACGACCACGATAATATGTTTGTTCCCCCTGGTCGAGGTTGGGTTACATTACATAAAATATACCCCCCACTTGGTGAAGGGACCGATGGTGATGACTAGGTGAAGATGGTATTGGTGCACGTGCATTTCTTGAGCGAACACCTGGCAAGGGTGACACTTCTTGATCGCCTCAACGCAATCTTTAAAAATTGATGAGAAAAAATAATTGTCTCGCAATATATTTTTGGTTGTCGTAAGCCTAGATAGATGACCACCACATTCCTCACTATGAAAGTCATTGAGAACAGCCTCATCTTCCTCATGAGTCTCGCAACAATGTAAAATATTATCTACCGCTCAACGATACAAAGTGTCACCGATAATAATGTAGTTTTTATCCTGATGACATATACGTCATCAATCGTCTCTCGAGAGATGTTAGGGTAGCTTCAAGGTTTGAAGATAGATCAAAATATATCCATACCAAGGGTAGAAAGAAGAGATCAGGAAAATATGTTCATCTGCGAATGAATCATCATGAAAAATGTCCTCATTTAGTCGAGGGAAGTGCAACATCAATTCAGAAAAAAACTAGGGATTTCTTAGATTTCGCAGAAGTAAAATCGAGATCAAATTCTTGCAAAATAACAATCCACTTATTGTATTCCCCCCCTATGATAAGTCTAGTGAGGACATATTGAAATGGATTGATATCTGCAACCACGATAGTTTTTCAAAGTAAGATATAATTTTGTAATCTCTAAACCGCATGTACGGAGGCCAAGGCCAACTTCTCTACATGAGATTATTTAAGTTTAGGACCAACTAGATTTTGACTGAGATAGTAGACAATGTGCTCATGGAGCTCATATCCCTCCTGAAATAGAACCATACCAACCGTCCCTTCTAACCCAACAATATAAAGAAAATATAATCTATTGTAGTCTGGAGGCTTCAACAGAGGCGTCTTTACCAAATATTTCTTAAGAGCATCGAAGTATTCCTAGGCTTGCTTATCCCATACAAACAGAGTGTCCTTCATCAAAAGACACATGAAACCTTTAGTTAAATTAGCATAGTTCACTATGAAACAATGCAGGAAGTTAGCCTTCCCCTATAAACCTTGAAGTTGTTGAATGTTGCATGGGGGAGGAAATTGAAGTATTTCCTCAACCTTCATAGAATCTACCATGATCACATGCTCAGACACTATGAATCCTATAAGAAAAACATACCTAACACAGAAGATGCACTTGTGAGAGTTCAATTGAATGCGATAATAACAATATCTCTAAAATACTAATCAAAGGTGACTGGAGTGATCTACTCTCTTACGAGAGTGAGCAGTAAGATCATCTAAATAAGCTTTGACAATATACTTAAGATCGTGAAGTGCAAATTTCATGGCACATTGGAAGGTTGCTTCAACGTTTTTAAGACATAAAGGCATTTTTTGGTATGCAAAAGTACCCCAAAGACAAATAACCATCATCTTATGTTGGTCCTTGGGTTTGAACTGGATTTAATTATACCTTGAAAACACATCCATAAAAGAAAATACTTTGCTTCCCGCACACTGATCAAGAATCTAGTCAATGAAAGGAGTAGGGAAGTTATCTTTAGGACATGCCTTATTCACGTCTCTAAAATCCATACACATGCAGATGGTTCCTTGCTTTTTATTTATGGGAATAGGATTGGACACCCATTCATTCAAGGGAATCAGGAAGATGAAATCGACATTAAGTAGATTTTCTATTTCCTCCTTAATAGCGGGTGCCTTCGTGGGATTAACATCTCTAAGACATTGTCGAACAGGTTTATCATCTGGATAGGTTTTAATGTCATGCATTGGGGTCAATCCCTGACATCTCTTCATATGACCAAGTGAATACATCTCAAAATTGTTTGATGAGATCGGTGTAGATCTGAATTTCTTTAGGAGAAAAATCTACACTGATATATACATTCTCAATTTTACCAGGGATATGAGAGATGTTAATCGCGACAGTAGGAGAAATATTCGCCATGTTTCCTTTGGCATAAATACCATGCATATATAATGGAGCCACGACGTGACCTACCATCTCACTCAAGGTATATCTAAATTCATCTTGTTCGATCTTAAAAATATCTGGGAGAAAATAGGATTGATGATGCATATCGTCCCAAGGCCTATTAGAACCAGACATGGCCTCTAAGATGGCTTCATTCAAAGTTAAAGTATCATCGAGGAAATCATGTGAAAAAGATGATTGAGCAGCTCATATGGGCTCTAAAACAATATCCACCTCATCCTTTCGTGAGGAGGAAAGGTCCTGGTCAACAACAACGTCAAGAATGGCATGATACGCAACTTCTGCTACTGAAAATGGAATTTCCATCCCAATATGAGACTAACCTTTGTAAGACATAGTCGAGGAAGGTAGGGTCATTGAAATATGAAGTACGGAAAGGAACAGACCTCTTCAAAAATGAAGACTCAATGGAAATAGCATGAATATGGTGAATTGGTGCCATGAAATAAAATCTACCCATCAAAGAGGAATACATTCTGAAACCAACATCCTTAGTTTCCTACTGAGAATTATCAATCACGAGTACCAAAGGTCTAATCGATGCACTAGGACTAGTGTCCGCAAAGAAAAATTGATCAATTGTCACTATCTTCCCTGCGTGAGGAAAACATAAAGTACAAAAAAGATATGACACGACGATTGTCATGGCATAAGTCCAATTACGCCCTAGTAGTAAATTGTAGTCAAGAGGTATGTCAACCACCTCGACATCAACTTCCATAGTCTTCCCACCTAACTAGACCAGAAAAGTGGGGAGGATTTTTTGGGGTTGAAATGAATGCCCATCAAATATGGTCAACATAGTCATAGATTGAGACAGGGTTGAAGAGCCAAGGGATTTCCAACATGTTAGGGACATCACTCATGTTGCAACACCTTCATCAATTATAGTATGTTTGATGGTAATTTTCATGCGCTCCACATGGATTTTAAAGGCCACTTGGTAAGGTAAGAAAGGCTTAACATCCGTGACATCAAACTTGATAACCTTCGAGCCACACAGGTCTAGAGATCCTAATTCAGATAAAAAGGAGTTCCTCTGTGAAGGACATGTCTGGAGCACTTCCAAAACCAACATCACACAAGGGGTTTGGACTAGATCTTCGAAAATTGAATAGTTTTGGGCAGCTCTGGAATTAGCATTGTGTGAAGAGTGCTTTAGTAGTCCTTTTGGAATAAGAGGTGGAATTTTTCTCTTTTCGATATGCAAGGGTGTTTTTGGAGGAGGAGGAGACTCTGGACCTATAAAAATATGTGAAGAACCGTAATCACAAGATTGAGTGGCTACATAAATATGAGACTTGACCATATTGATGCATAGATGGCCACCTTCATGTGTCGAGGGGTTTTGACTCCCTCTCAATGCATTTCCAGTGTTGGAGGTCCCTTAGGCCATATGTTGATTATCCATAAACGGGTTTGTCAACACAATGGGTGGCTGTGATAAGAGCCTCGAGGCTTCCTCTATTTTGGGGCATAGGTGGTTAAGGTGATCATCTTTACAAAGTTTAAAAGGAAACTTCACCTTCTGCTTTTCTTTCTTTCCCTCACCAACATTATTATTCGATCTATCATTGTTAGTGTCATCCTTGGATTTATTATTATTTTTCCCAACCTTACGAGTATTACCTCATCCTTTCTTTTTAGTCCCTCCTAGTTGATGGTTTCCATTCAGATTAGAAGATGATTGTACATAATGCACATCCGCTGATTGGTTGGTGGTAGAGGACAAAGACAAATCTTTTCTTACTACAGGTTAGCTTAGAGACAAATATTTCAACTAGGTGTTGTTCCATTTAATTCGGTTATAATATATATTGTTACAAGGAAAATATCTCTATGGCTGGGGGAAAACCACAACGGAAGGAACGGCGCCTAGAAATAAAATTTAATCCCAAGTATGCTATATAAATGAAATTATAACAAGATAATTCCAAGATACTACCTCGTCTGTGTGATGTCTCGTCCTTGAGATTAGGCCAGCAGGGAGTGACTTAGTAGTCTGTAGGTTCTCGTAGACTATAGTCAGGCACAAACAGGGAACCAGATGGAGAAATAAGGAGGAATTAAGGCTAAATGATAAATTAAGCCAAAATACTTAGGAAAAGTCACTTAAGCCTAAGTCAACGGAGAATTAGAATGAAAAGGTGATAAAGGGGCGACTTAATTGAAAAATAAATCACTTAGGAGGAAAGGCACCTAGGTTAAGTGATGTCAACGAAGAATTAGGTCAGGAAAGATATAAAGAGAGGAATTTGACCTAATTCCTCATTACGCATTGTTATGATTTGATGTTGAGAGCTTCTGGAGGAGGAGGAGAGCCGACCTTACTATTTTGTGGATTTCTTGAGGAAACCACCACCCTTGATTGGTTTCGGTGTTGAGAGAAACACCCTAGCCCATCAGAGATACCATCCAGGTATTTCACCATTCATTTCAGGAGATTTTATTATGAAGGGCACAGCTCAGCCAAGGAGGGCGCAAGTCATTTTGAGGGTTCAAAGATCTGCAGTAGACCGTTGTCCCGATTGCAGATTCATTTTGACCCAGTAGAGATCCAGCCAGGGCACTTCCATTGAGCCATTCATTATCATATTCCGATGGTGGAATCTTGCAGATCGATCCATTCAACCATTTTGGGTGCATTCATTCCGGACAGACGTTTGGCGTTGCATGCAGGGGTTCCCTATCAGATCCGACCAAACCCTTCCGACCCATTTCATCATTGGACAAGACGATCATTTTGAGCTATATAGCAGCCGATTCTGATGGTGGAATCCTTTGGGGCGCACTTAGTGCCCAAGGAAGGGCGCAAACCCCCCAGGGGTCCAGATCTAGTGCCGTAGAGGTCCAATCCGAGTTTCGACAAAAAATTATTCCAATGTAGAGGCCAGGGCGCATTGATTGGAGCAGTTTCGAGCCCATTCAGACGGTGGATTCTTTAGATTGAGTTTTCCAGCTGGTAGCGGTTACCGTATTTCTCCAGGATCGCTCATTTTTGCCTATCCATCCGTGCATGCAGCAGATCTACTGTTTCCTTATGGTCACGGGTATTTCTTTGTTATTTGATTGTATTCCAGTAGAAATCCAGGAGATCTGACTGACGTCTAGACTCTATATTTTCAGTAGGCTATTTGTATTTCCATGCATGAAAGATTATTATTCATGATATTGAGCCGTTGACATTATATACTCTTGCATGCGTCTTTATATGATTGTTAAACCTTCATTATGCAACGTGCACATGTGATAACCAACATGCAACCGCAATAACCAACATGCAAACACAATAACCAAAGAACATCTCAATCACACAACTAAAACGCATCCAGAAACCCCGAGTGTATCAGATCTGCACGCCAGAGCAGAAGAACAGTAGCAAATATCTTGATCATCCGGATCAGGGATATTTCAGTGGTTTCAGAGATTTAGTCCTACCAACCTGTGACTAAAGACCATGAATCCAGCAGAAGAACCAGATGGCCGTGAGCATGAAGGTGACGAATATGTCACGTACAATCAGCACAAGGGAAAAAGGGACAGACCTAACTTTCCTCCCTTCCCTCCCAGTTCAGAGGAAGAGGAAGAGGCACTTAGAGAAGCAGAGCGACGAGCAAAGCGCAAGGCTGAGCACGAAGCAGAGAAGAGGCTAGGTGATAGGTATGAGCGACCAGAGGGCAATGGTAAG
>JZKD02S2318920.1:351211-377882 GCA_000966675.3 Picea glauca | reverse complement strand
TCATGCATGCTTTAACCAAATTCAGGCAGTATCCGGTTGGCAGCAGGTTTGTAGTGAAGACTGATCATAACAGTCTCAAGTATTTCCTTGACCAGAAAGACCTCAGCGAGAGGCAACAGAAGTGGGTCTCAAAGATCCAAGCATTCGACTTTGATATTGAGTATGTCAAGTGAAAGAGGAATGTTGTGGCAGATGCATTATCCAGAAGACCAGCAGGGTGTTCGATGATGGATATCTATACAGATTGGAAAGCTCATTTGTTGGTGGAATACTCCAAAAACAAATTTGCTTGTGAGGTGATGGACGGGCAAGTGATTGATGATAGGTTCCGAGTTCTGGATGACATCATTTTCTACAAGAACCGGATATACTTGGTTCTAGAATCCACCCTAGACAATGAGCTTTCCAATCTGGAGGATGCCACATGGGAGGGAGAGCATATTCTGCAGCACCCAGGATTGATGTTGCTTGAGGACAAGCAATCTCGGGAAGGGAGGACTGTGATGTCTCGTCCCCGAGATTAGGCCAGCAGGGAGTGAATTAGTAGTCTATAGGTTGCCGTAGACTATAGTCAGGCACAAACAGGGAACCAGATGGAGAAATAAGGAGGAATTAAGGCTAAATGATAAATTAAGCGAAAATACTTAGGAAAAGTCACTTAAGCCTAAGTCAACGGAGAATTAGAATGAAAAGGTGATAAAGGGGCGACTTAATTGATAAATAAATCACTTAGGAGGAAAGGCGCCTAGGTTAAGTGATGTCAACGAAGAATTAGGTCGGGAAAGATATAAAGAGAGGCATTTGACCTAATTCCTCATTATGCATTGTTATGATTTGATGTTGAGAGCTTCCAGAGGAGGAGGAGAGTCGACCTTATTGTTTTGTGGATTTCTGGAGGAAACCACCACCCTTGATCGGTTTCGGTGTTGAGAGACACACCCTATCCCATTGGAGATACCATCCAGGTATTTCACCATTCATTTTAGGAGAGTTTATTGTGGAGGGCGCAGCTCAGCCAAGGAGGGCGCAAGTCATTTTGAGGGTTCAGAGATCTGCAGTAGACCGTTGTCTCGATTGCAGATTCATTTCGACCCAGTAGAGATCCAGCCAGGGTGCTTCCATTGAGCCATTCATCATCAGATTTCGATGGTGGAATCTTGCATATCGATCCATTCAGCCATTTTGGGCACATTCATTCCGGACAGACGTTTGGCGTTGCATGCAGGGGTTCCCTATCAGATCCGGCCAAACCCTTCCAACCCATTTCATCATTGGATGAGACGATCATTTTGAACTATATAGTATCCGATTTCGACGGTGGAATTCTTTAGGGTGCACTCAGTGCCCCAGGAGGGGCGCAAACCCCCCGGGGGTCCATATCCAGTGCCGTAGAGGTCCGATCCAAGTTCCGACAGACATTTATTCTAGTGTAGAGGTCAGGGTGCATTGATTGGAGCATTTTTGAGCCCATTCAGATGGTGGATTCTTTAGATCAAGTTTTCCAGCTGGTAGTTGTTACCATATTTCTCCGGGATTGCTCATTTTTGCCTATCCATCCGTGCATGCAACAGATCTGCTGTCTCCTTACGTTCACGGGTATTTCTTTGTTATTTGATTGTATTCCAGTACAGATCCAGGATATCTGACTGACGTCTAGACTCTATATTTTCAGTAAGCTATTTGTATTTCCATGCATGAACGATTATTATTCATGATATTGAGCTGTTGACATTCTATACTCTTGCATGCGTCTTTATATGGTTGTTAAACCTTCATTATGCAAAGTATTCATGATATTGAGCTGTTGACATTCTATACTCTTGCATGCGTCTTTATATGGTTGTTAAACCTTCATTATGCAAAGTGCACATGTAATAACCAACATGCAACCACAATAACCAACATGCAAACACAATAACCGAAGAACATCTCAATCACACAACTAAAACACATCCAGAAACCCCCAGTGTATCAGATCTGCACGCTAGCGCAGAAGAACAGTAGCAAATATCTTGATCAGTCGGATCAGGGATATTTCAGTCTGGACGTTTGAAGAAGACCATCATTGAGCATGTGACCCAAAGCTTTATACTTGCGACTTGTCATCAATAACCAAGATACACAAGAATATGGTGATAATATATAACATCAACATATAAATTAGCATAATCCATTAACATGCATGACAAATACGCCCATGAAACAATAATTATAATATTTGAAAGATATCAATTGGATGAGAAAAGAGTATTTCTATTAAAATAATCAACAAAAGTACATAGGAGACAAACTTATGTAACGACACATATCGTAACCGAGAAAATAAGTCCCTCTAGCTGGGCCTCCACCACTTGAATCCTCCATAAACGAAATCTCATATATAGGAGTCAATGAGGTTCTCCATTACAAAGAATGAAGAGCTTGGGGGTTGAACAAAATAAGTTCAGACTTTTCAAGGACAAAAGGATGCAGACTCAATATGAAGTGAAATTTATCCAGAGTGTCCTTGCTCTCAAAGTTGAATTGTCGAATTGTCTCAAGGCTTGGATATGGCTCAATTTATAGCCTTCAAATGGAACTGGTTGGAGTTTTTCGAGTATATGGAAGGTCAAGGATCATGGATCTCATGACATAGCATGGAAACCCGACATAACTTTTAATTTTTGAGCACCAAACCCAATGTATGTGGGCTATAGTGGAGAAACATACATATACGCTTGTTGTACAACTAATATGACACATATATGTGTACAAATGTGTATTTTTGTCTTTGGAATGAACAAAAAGGGGAACTTCAATTTTTCAAAGGGAAATGAAAGGTCATTCAAACAAGTTGCATGGAGTGAGGAAAATGTTATTGTAACACAGATGCAATCTATCGGTGAAGGCCAAATATCTCTGGCATGGCCTCCTTACACGTTGGAGGTTGGAGAGAGGAAACTGCCTTCTTCTTTTCATTGATATATGCCTCTCTTTTGCATATGCATTATTCGATTGTGTTGATTTCGAGGGAATTTTGATTCTAGAGTTAAAATTTGTAGTTATCTATCCTCACGAATTCTTCCACACGTGCTTGTCCTTGGTGCAACAACTTCTTAGTGGTCATAATATTATTCTACAACTTCACCTTCTCTATTGGTGGGGTTCTATTTAATTGTTAGACAACATCCTGCACCTTGATGAGTTTGTTTTACATTGGTAGGTTGTAAATTTCTTCATCCATACTAGGGACTTGTGTGTATACTTCATCCACCACATTGATCAACAATGTGTGTGCAACCACCTTTCCTTCATGGTGTTGTTTGACTTCCTTGTGTGCAACCATATCATACACATGTTGTTTTTGTAGCTCTGAATAGGATTGGCTTAGTGCTTTCTCCATGTCACCCAACTTATTCATTATCTTTTCCATGAATAATTTCATTTCCTATGAAGGTACCTATGCCAAGTTTAGCCCTGCATAAGGCAATGGTGGAGGATGTGAACTACTAGATGCCTCAAAGGTTTTCAAGGATAATGGGTTTAGTTGCATAAACTGCTTCTATGTACTTATGCACAATAATGTATTTCTAGTGGTGCTACATGTGACCATCTGTTCTTGGGACTTGCGGTCGGCTGACGGTCTAACAATGTTGAGTGTGCAACAGAGCTCACCCAATTGTTGTGAGGACTCCTCATGAAAAAACTGTTGGACTTCCAAATTAGATTGGATCACCTTGATGATGCTCTGAACTGGTGTCTATTCTTGGAGCATATACCATTAATCACTAGTTTCTATGTCTCGTCCCTCTATCTGGTTGGTCAATATCCTACTCTTGGTGGACTTTAGGGGCATCCGAGAGGGGGATTTCTCTTCGATGGGCATGACACTAGTAGGTTGCGATGGACTGGGTGCATTCCCTTGTGATATAGACCCAATGGTGTGCTCCAAGCTCTTGCTAGGATACATGGTGTGCCTAAGGCAATAGTGTCAAATCGAGATCCCAAGTTCACTTCCAATGTTTGGAAGGGATTGTTTAAGGGAGTTGGGAAAAAATTAAATTTTAGTACAACATATCATCCTGAGTCAAATGGGTAGACAGAGAGAATTAATTGAATAATTGAAGATATGTTGAGAATGTATGTAATGGACAAGCCTTCTAAGTGGGAGGACTATATCCATTTAGTTGATTTTGCATACAGCAATGGGTATCAGAAATCATTGAAGATGAGCCCATTTGAAGGCTTGTATGGTAGAAAATGCAACACACCAGTAAGCTGGGATAACCCAACAAACAAAGTTGTGATTGGGCCAGAGTTGTTAAAGGAAATGGAAGAACATATGGTAAAAATTAGGCAAAATTTAAAGGTTGCACAAGATCAACAAAAGAGCTATGTTGATAGGAAGAGAAAAAATAGAGAATTCAAAGTGGGAGAGCATGTGTTTTTAAAAGTAAAAGACAAGGGAAGCTCATTGAAATTGGGAATTTTCCCAAAGTTGGAAACAATATATCGTGGGCCTTTTGAGGTATTAGAAGATATAGGACCAGTTGCATACATGCTAGCATTACCTTCATCCATGAGAATTCATAACATATTCCACGTGTCTTTATTAAAAAAGTATGTACCCGATATTAATCACGTGATTGATTGGAATGTAATCTAGGTGGAACACGAAGTGGATTTCCAGGTGGAACCAATGCACATCCTAGACCATAAATTCAAAGTGCTCAATAACAAAGCCATCATATTGGTAAAGATTCAATGGACCTGTTACGATCCCGAAGATGCTATACATGGGAGCACAAGGAATCCATGCCGGAAGCATACGCACATATTTTTCCAAATTTTGAATAAAATTGAATGTATATTTTTACATAAGAAAATGAAGACTCAATTTTGGTAGTTGAAGTTCCTGGAGCCACAACTTTGAGATTCTTGTCCAACCAATGAGGGGTTGAGGGGAAAAGGGAGTTGTTGGTTGGAATTGTTGTTTGAGTCATTAAGTTGTGGAATTATCAAGTATTTTGATGTAATGTTTTATATATGTCAATGTGTAAACTGTATGGTTATGTACACTGAGGACAATGCATCTTTTAGGGGAGGGAGAATGTAACATCCCCATTTTCAAACCATAAACTAGGGAGTTGTCGAGAGCGAAGCGATGTATATTGTAACTGTGATGTATGGCCGAGAGCCAATATGTAAACGATGTAAATTGAAATATAATGAATGAAATGTATCACCAGCAAAAGACATACACAGACATATATTGGGGGCTAAGCATCCAAAAGAGAGGGAAGGGGTCCAAAGGGGTAAGTTACCCATATCTATTAAATCAAAATCCATTTCCTATTTTTCTCTAGATTATCCTTTCCATGAACCTTCCATTAGTTGTTGCATGTTCTAGATCCCAATCACTGAACTCATGTAAGAGGGTTGGTGTTAGAGTCACTTCCCATAGTTATTGAGAGAATGGGGGATGAGTAAAATCAGCTTGGGGAAGAGGGAAATTCAAGCAAGAAAGAGAAAGAGTGGAAATTTGTATGGGTAGGAGACCATATTAGTTTTTGCATAGAGAGTTGTTTTTACATAGAGTTTTCTGGCCAATAATGGATTTCTGAGTGTGGGAGATTGAAGTAAGCTATGGTGGACATGTTTGGCTATTGTTTGGAGCTGTAATCTTGTGAATAAATAGGTTGTGTTGATGGGAGTGACGTGCTACACGAAATTTATCAAAGAAGCACATGTTTTTCTACTGGGAAAATTTGTGGTTTCGACTGTAGAATTCCTAAGGTCCCAACAAGTAAAATTCTTGTCCAACCTATGTTGGAATCCCTAGAGGGGAGTGGGAATTCCTAATGGACTGTGAGTATTGAAGGGGGATTCCATCCCATGGTTTGTGTAGGCTGAGTGGAAGGTTGTTGGTGGATTGGAATTAATTGAGAGTTTAACTGCTAAAAGAGGGACATTAGATAGCCTTGGGGACCTCCATCTCTTATGGATTCATAGCCCCAGCTTAGGGGTGTCTTGTTGGTGAGAATTGGAATAGAAATGCTATGGTTGGGAGGAAAGTCCTTCCTCTACAGTGGGTTGCACATTTCATTAAGACAAGTGTTCTTATGTGATGTGTTTATTCATGTTAATTGTTTATATAAATGTTGTGCAACTTACTCTAAGTTATAATTGGTTATGATTGCTTGTTGTGAGAAAAATGATGCCTTTAAATCCATGTTTATGTCATTGAATGCTATTTTATTTTATTTAGTTGTTTCTATGCACATTTAAACAATTATATTTACGATTTTAAGAAACAATAAACAATTACATGTTTTTTTTTGTTTGCTACTTTGTTCGTGACCTATGGGACTAGCCTGTGGCTAAGAAACCACGACTCAGGGGCATCTAATCCGTCAAAATAACCCGAGGATCGCACCCGGCCTAACCCACACCAACCCTTAACATGGTTGGGTTTTTTGTCCCCACATATTTTGAACCAATGAATTTAACATCACAGAGTGTCTTAATAGCACACTCTGTCACCTACTGTCCTACACCTCAGGAACTAATAAACAATTACATGTTAATGAATGTCATGTTGAGTAATATTTCCGCATACATAATTAATATCATAAATTTTTACTGAGTTCTCGAAGCAGTGACATGAATCAGTTGGGGGATGGGTACATTACATAGTGGAACACTTATATATCCCATAGGAGGTAGTCCACCCTTCTCCTCATTTGGAGTATGTATCAACTGGTGATCCCTCACTCAATGATGTCTCACAAAATTATGGTAGAAACTTATTGGCTTGATGCACTTTTGACCTAGTTATGGATGATGATGTGGGGGTTCCCAACCCTATAGCCAAAATTATAGTGGACATGGAAAAGGAGACTCAAGTGGGGTTGATTATGAAAAAATTCTAGTTTTCTTACGAGTCTTCATAGTCATAATGTTTTCTCAAGTAGTAGTAGTAGTATTCCAATTTGTAAGGTAGTATATCTGCTAGAACTGATTATATAGGCTTACAGTAGGGTTAACTAGAAAATTTTGGATGAACATAGTGTGTTTATTTTAGTTGGCTATGACATTCCCATATAATTTTTGTATTGCATCATTGTATGGTTCAACCGTGGAATTCTTTAATTCAAAATATAACCGTTATTGTGAAAATAATAATAATAGTCGCAATAATAGAGATGCATAATTGATGTATTAATGGTGCACTAGCATGTAAACTATGCATAAGTTACACACACACGACACCAATAACACGTTAATGATGAAAACAAGGTGCAAAGTGTTGATGCTTGTAGCATCAGATATGTACTTTCACACATGTCTAAGAGTCTAGACATGTGGAAGTTGTCCAAAGACTTCTACCTTAGTAATTTACTTTAATTAAAGGAATTGTTAAAGTAAATTTCTTTTATTATTTTGTTGAGTTTATTTAAATAAATGATAAAGTTATTAGCATAAGTGAATTAAATCTTAGCCATTAATCTCAAGTGAGGTGAGATTTAATCTGAATCGTTAATCACTTTAGAGATTAGGGTTAGGTCATAAGTTAATATTATAAAATCAAGGCTAGGGTAAAGGAGGAAATAATTTTCATTAGAGAGAGAGAGAAAAGAAGGACTTTTTCTCAAGGAGATCTCAAATAGGTGGAGAAGGAATTTCATATAGAGATCAGTTAGGTTAGGGAGAAGAGAGAATAGGGGTAGCCACAAGAAGATATGACAGATTAGAGCCAAAAAAGTAGGAACAAAGTTGTATGCTATGTACATGATAGTCAGGTTGCATGTATATGTGGGATATGGTGTAGGTAAGCACATACATACATGGGATACAATGTAGGAAGGTGCGTACAAGTATGAGAAATTGATTGTATGGGACCATACAACCAAGGAAGAGTTACTAGGGTTTGTAGGTGTTATCTATAGTTTTTAGTATTTCTTTGTGGGCCATTTTCCCTGTAAGGGAGCTCTTGTAAGGTTTTATATTATTCTAATGATAAACTTATTTGAAGGGCATAAATATTTGTGTGTTTGGAATTGGTTTCTTTTCTTCCATTATTTGTTTCAGTTAATTATTCCAGCAAGTGTATTTTGTTTTTTGAGTTGCAATATAATATACAACAAAGAAATCACTAGTAAACAATTTATCTAGATGTCATGATTATAAAGTTAACATGGTATCATAGTATTCACTCCGAGAGGGAGAGACATTTCACATCCACAACAGTTTTTCGCAGATCTATCATTTTTGAAATGAGAGATTTGTGGATATATAAACCAACAATCATAAATTGAAGGATGGATTTCAAGGAAATAGTCGTACAACATTAGAACTTGTTTTTTTAGTCATATGGATTTGTACGCATGTATAAAGTCATTCGGGGTGCATATTTACATGGGATACAATGCAAGAAAGTGTGTACATACATGGGCTATAGTGAGGAAAGGTGCATACAAGTCTATACATGGGTAGTTTTAGCAGTAGGTTATTTCCACGATAGATTATCATATCTAAGGGATGGAAACAACATGTCTAAGAGTTGAAGACTAATTGGATGGAGAATACAAATTCCTATCTTGGAAAGCAAGAGTTAGTTTTCTTTTGAAGGAATATGATCTTTGGGAGATTGTTGAAAAAGTAGTTCCTCCATTGAAAGATCCGTGATCTTTGGTAGCTCATCAAAAGAAGGATATCAAATCCTAGCGGGTAATCTTGGATGCAGTAAAGGATCATTTGATTCCTCACTTATCAAAGAAGAAGACGACCAAGAAAATGTTTGATGCCCTGGTAAGTTTATTCTAAAGAGATAACTTGAATAAGAAAATGGTCTTCATAAATAAACTCATATTAGTGCAGATGTCTATATCTGACAATGTTACCATCTACTTCCTGAGGATCACTCTTGTACGTGATCATATTGCAACTATTGGGGAGAAAGTGGAAGACATAGAACTTGTAAATGTGGCACTGAATGGTTTCCCAAAGACTTGGGAACCATTTGTTAAGGGATTTTTCACTTAGGAAAATATTCTAGATTGGTGAAGGTTGTGGGATGATTGTATCTAGGAAGAGACTCAAGAGGATTCTAAAGTCATAAACAAAGGAGGTACTGATGAGAACTTAGTCCTGATGATGAATCCCAATTCATATTTGAAATGTCGATGACGAAAATGATACCAACTGTGGATTGTTCAGATAACACCTTCGAAACTTATCCCTTGTCAATAAGACAAGGAAGGAAAAGTTAAGGTTCCTAAAAATAAGGGTAACAATGATGGAAGTACATCACAACTAGGCAAGAAGAAAGTTTTGAGTAAAATCAAGTGCTTCACTTGCCACAAGAGTGGTCATTATGCATCTCAATGTCCGAAGAAGAAGAAATGAAGAGGAAAAATATCACAACATGTAGTATCATATATAGAAACTAAGTTGGATGAGTTTGTTGTGAAGTTGGAGACAAATTTCTCACTAGTTTCTTTCCTTTCCACCATAATAGTCACTAGGAATGTGTGTCACTTGGAAAATGGTGCATCTCATCGTATGACAAAAGAACGAGACCTATTCAACGATCTGACAGAGAAGGACTCAGGATCCATGTGGAGCTTGGTGATGATGCCAAGTATGTAGTGAAGGGTGAGGGAACTATCTTGTTCTAACTTGAGAGTCAAGTAGTTTGTTTGATTCCCAGGATGTTCTTTATGTACCAAGACTTAGGAAAAACTTGCTCATAGTATTAGTTATGGTGGAAATTGATTTTTTATTTATATTATAGAGAGGGAAAGTACTCATACATTCAGAGTGAGCTATCCCTGACACAATAGAGGTCATGGGGGTTAGAGAGGGTAATTTATATAGGTTGGTGGGAAAGCTTGTTTAGGCCTTGGGACATGACAGTGACAACCTATGTAAGCTATGGCATGAGAGGTTGGGACACCTGCACTATAGGACGTTGTCAATTTTGAGGGATATTGTCACTGGTCTACTAGATTTGAGTGTTGAGTATCAGGGCATGTGCAGATATTGTGCACATGGTAAGAGTGTTAAGGATACTTTTCCAAGCAGTGAGAGTAGGTCCAAGGGGATATAGGATCTTATACATTCATATGTGAGTGGAACTGTTGGTTCAAAAGTGTTCATAACAGGTTCCTCTTACAGTTACCAACAAAAAGTATCGAAGTAGTCTAGAGTGATGGAATTTTCATCTTCCCGGGAGGGAAGAAGTCTCACCCGAAGCGCAACCGAGACAAGAAAGAGAGGGAAGGGTAAGGGGAATACTTATACATACCTTGGAGTTATCATGATTCATATTAATCTTGCGTAATATAGATTAAACCTGTAGCAATTCTAAACATTTCCTAACTAAGAATAAAGAGATAGGGTTGCATCGTCGTTCATAAGGAAGCAATTTAAATTTATCAAACATAAAGATAATACATAGAAACATTCAATAAATTCAGAAGACTCAATACACATGATATGTTCAAAATTTGGGCCTCCAATTATATTAACATATCAGGTTCTTCTCACATCTCTATTCTCATAGACAAGTAATTGGAGGATGCTCCTCATCGAATATGAGACAATGTTAGAGTCTCTTGCTCCTCTACATCTAACTTGATACAAAACTCCGATACATTGATAGCCTGGTTCTTACCCATATCTCCAAAACTAAGATATGCTAATAGTATGGACCATTACAACAGTGAATCTCATCACAACATCAATACTAACAACAACAATAATAACAATCCCAAACCAACAACCCTAGAACCGATAATAACAACACTCCATCCCAATAACCCTTTTACAATCATACCAGTCTCGTATATATAATTTGATCTTTAGGTTTGCTGGTTAAGAACCCAAGAGTTCTCTCTTCTTCTTGATCTTGTTGCAACTTCTTTCCTCAAAACTGATGTCACGCTGTCCTTCCAACCGCTTTCTTTTTCTTTCCTTAGTCCGTTGTCCAGCTCCTCAGCAACCTGCACAAATTTTTTTCTCCAACAATGAAGCTGCAATATGACGTGCACAAATTCTATTCATAAAAAAAAAGGGCCCAACAGGATCCAACCACAATCCTCGACTCACCCCGTGTCAAGTCTTCAGTTATTCCGTGGTCTTTGTGTTGGCCTGTTGTTCTCCCTTGCCTTTTGGTTCCAGGTTGCTTCCATTTCCATCTTGGACTGTTTCTGCTTTATCTTCTTCAAACGAAGGGCCCAACTTAGGTACTAGTTCTAGGTCTCTTTTCCTAATGTCTTGGAAGTTGTCCACTTTGTCTTGCCACTTCCTGGCAAGTAGTGAAGCTTCAACAACAAACTGATGGGTGGCGTCTGTAATGCACTCTTTTGGCTTGGATGAAACTAAAGAGTTCCATTCTGAATCAACTATGGCATCCACTTGATGCATCTGTAGGTAAGTTGTCTAGACTATAGGTCAAAACTCTCATTTTTATTTCTTAGCCATAGTTTGAGCTTCATACACTGCATTGAGATCATTGACCACCTGTTAGATCTTGTCAAATTTCTCTTGTTGTTCTAGTGGATCCAGGGTGTTGGCCGCTTTTTTGTTGAGTGATTAGATCTTTATGTGTAAGTCCTCCAATGTTTGGTTGCACCTTGAAATGATTCCCATCCAATCGCTAACCTCTTTGAATATTTTTGTACATTCTTCAGTCCTTTTATGCAAGGTTTCTCTTACATTGTTTCCTTCCAAAATGATTTTATCCATTTTCTCGTGTACCTTCCTGGGTTGTATTTCAGCTTCTCACTTATTGTCCCACAACTGTACTTTGAGATTTTCTGCTCTTTCTTTCAGCTCTGACTAGGATACCTGAAGTAATTTGATCTTTTCCACAGGATTGCTTGTTGCGCTGGATTATAGCAGCTGAGGTGTTGTCTTTCTGGCCATTGTCCAAGCCTCTGAGATTTTTTCCTTTACCTTTTCTACCTTCTGTTCTGCCTGGATATTTGAATATTCCTCCTGCATTCTTTGTGATTTCACAAGGAGTCCTTCTTGTTTCCAAAAATTGGCTTCTCGTTTAGCCTAGTGGATCCTCTACTCCAATTTCTTAGTCGAGGCTCTTATTATTCCCACCAACTACGTTGTCGTCAACTGAGTGAGATCACCCGATGAAGGAGACACATCCAGGGGTAATTGGATTTGTAGTGGTAGTGTGCTATCCATTTAATGTTTGGATTGTGTCTCGAACTCTTCTTCCCCTAGGGATGGACCTTACAGTTCATGTGCAATTCTAGTCTTTAAAACCATTGGAAGTAGAGGGGAAACTTTTGTCTTATCCAGGAAAAGCTACAACAGTTTGCGCATCGTTGTGGATCCTGGAGTATCCGCTCCAGCTGTTATTTCAAGAATGTTTCACTCTACCTCGATGTGGTTTGGGTTCTTTCTGAACTGGTTGGGATCCTTCCCTTGTTTGTAGAGAAAATTATGGAGTTTCTCTCCTGATGATGGGAATATAAACATTAATTGTTTAGAGAGGACTTTAGGTGCTTGGAGATTGTGGTATTGGATCAAGTCGTGGAATTTCTTGTTTTTGACTCTCTATCAATGACATAGTGCCCATAATGGTTACTGATGGAGTAGCTATTTGGATCAAGGCTTCAGTAGTCAGGGTATCATGTTTTTCTACCTTCCTAGAAGGGTCGGGGACATCCAGCTGCATGGGCTTGGGCGAAGTGGGTTGGGATGGAATGGTGGTGTCTTGCGGTGGCAATGGGGCTTGTGGTGGCGACATAGTTTTCTCTTTGATGATGGTTATGTAGGAAGTGGTGTCTGACACATGATCATCTGTGATATTAATCACAGTTTGGGCAACTCAAGCTGCTTCTCTAGTATGAGGTACAACCGAGGATATTGGTTGTGGGTTCAAGACCTTCATAGGAGAAATACCTATTCGAGGTTTCTTGATTGAGGGATCCCCTATGAAGGAAACAACAAGAATCCCATTCACATATTTACCTTATAACACAACATATTTTGGGAGCTACGAAAATGTAGGAAATTTATTCTTCTTCCACTCCAGAGATTCCTCATCCTCTTCCTCCTTTGAGTTTGTTGGCATTTGGAACTTCGGCTTCTTTGTTGTTGGGGAAAAACTTGGCCCTACTCCTTCTTCCTTCCCCATTTTCTTGAGGAGCTTTGGTGGCAAGAGATAATGCATACCAGACTTGCGTGGGTTGTGCTTTACTCCTGCCCATGACATGACTTCCTTGTCAAAGGATTCTTCATCCAGATAGAAGGGAAACTTCCTCGTATGGAAGTCCTCAGACTTCGCATGCCTCGGCTAAACAAATGTGTAGTGCCTATTTAGCCCGAATGCGATGTTTCAGTTGTTGGGGTTCAACAGTTCCTGTGGTATGCGCAACCGCTGAGTTTCGTCAATAAGCTGGTTGTACCACTTCAGGAACGTTGCATTGTTGAACTCCATATTATCGGAGTCCAATCTTGTGTGCCAGGGCTCAAACATCTTTGCTAGGCGACCTTTGTCTACAGGGGACAATTGTTTTCTTATGGGTGATGTCCATTTCCACATGGTGAACACGACTAACAAGTAGTCGTATGTAAACATTATGCCTTTCTCCTGATCCTCTTCACACACAACTAGGAGTTCCTCTAGTAGGTAGTTGCACCAGTTGAACACAACTCCATTTACGTAGAAGTCTTCTACCGAAAGGGAATATAAGGTGCATTATCCCTTGTAGTATGAGTGCATAACCTTGCTAGCGATCACGTAGCAGGCTATCTGGACCATCTCTGGTAGGATTGGGTCGATTTTGGTCATCCATCCACCTCTATGTGTATGGAATTTATCGTACATGCTAACTTTACCCTTCTTCTTCCCATGCTTGCTTGGGCCTTGGAAGACTTTTGATACGTCCTCACCTTTGAGGGATAGTCTAGTGAGTTTATGGATATCCTCATCATGAATCAGATATCTCCTATTTATCCATAAGCTCATGTCATGCACCCAACTAATCAAAAAATTGGTGCACCGCGCAACCTTTCCTGTAGTTCTGAAAACCGGTAGATCCATGAGGTTCATGATGGTTGAATTGAATAGGTTGATGAAATTTAGCTTTGACATGAACTGCATGCCTTCCAGTGCATCAAGAGAGAAATCCCATAATACACTGATATTCATCTATGGAAACAACACTTGGTCCGTCAGGTTGAGGTAGAGGAGTTTTACTTGCTCGGCCTTTCCCTTAACATCACTCATGATCTCGACTCAGGGATCACACGGCTCGTCTGGAATTTCCTCTTTTGGAGCTAAGGTCCGACCTCCTATTTCTCTTAGCATGTTGGCTCTAAATTTATTAGAAATCTTAGATAGACTGAGTAGGGGCTCGTGGTCGTGACTGGGGAGTAGGAGATATCACAAGCTAGAAAATGTTGCAGATAGTGCAAGACAAAAGATAACTAATGGAAACAATGAGTCTCACTCATGAATTCACAAAATCTTATACACGGTATTACTGAAGAGATCTGTAATTACTCCTAAGGACACTCATTATGAAACCATAAACACAATCTCAGGTTGAGGTGTCTAACGGGACTTATAACGTGGTAAGATATATAGGGTGATCCTAGCGTATAATGACCGAGATGACAAAGACGTGGTCAGCCTGAGGGCTTACCATTTTAACGATTGAGGATCTCGATGGTTATATCGATGGAATATTAATGTATCATTCCTTTATGGCTTAACATAAAGTTATGACAGGTTATTGTAGCTACCATAAAGCATATGAATGGACATGACACGTGTGCAACATGGGTTGTGATATAGTTCAGATTCACCCCCCCTCTGACCACAATGGGGTCCCCATCATATTTAATTACTTCATTTAATGTAATGGTGGCTCTTCAGATCTTGTGCGGCTAAGTAAGCAGTTCTGCACGGAAGCAACGCTTAGAATGAAGGGAAGAAAAAAAAATATGTCATGGTGCAATAATGCACACTTCGACATTATTAACTGAAAATAAATTGTCGGAAATTAAAATCTAAGTACTGTACATGCTCCTTTGGACTGGAGAAATAGTCCTTTAGCTCAATCAAAATAAATATAGGGTTTCAGGCGGGCACCATTCACTCATCCTGGTCGAAGGATACCATCCAGTTGTGCTAGACTGATTGCACCAGAGTGTCATATTTCACAACTATGAATGGACCCAACCAATGCATGCGCAACTTGCCTGGATGTTTATGATATCAGTTGTCATAGAGGAGTATTGTATCCCCTTGTGAAAATATTTTAGACTTAATATTCCTATCACGCTAAGATTTTTGTCTAGCTTTCTCAACTGTCTGATTAAAATATGCTAAAAATATCACCTCCTCAAGATCTTGCAAGTCTGGAATCCTCTAAGAAAT
The DNA here is from genome assembly GCA_000966675.3 of Picea glauca. Taxonomy (NCBI): domain Eukaryota; kingdom Viridiplantae; phylum Streptophyta; class Pinopsida; order Pinales; family Pinaceae; genus Picea; species Picea glauca. The sequence continues at coordinate 362,488 of JZKD02S2318920.1, read as the reverse complement.
TGATTCATCATATTTCATGTGTGTAGATCATGCTATATAGAGACTATGGGTAATAAATGTTGCGGGTACAACAACTTATTTCCCATAAACTAATTGAAATGGAGTATACATGTGTAACTTCTTCATGGTAGTCCTGTAAGCCCACAAGATTGCTGGAACTTTATCATCCCAGTCTTCCATGTTCGCACAACATACCTTTGTCAGCACTCTTTTCAGAATTTTATTGAATGCCTCCACTATACCATTAGCTTGTGGATGATAGGGACTACTCTTATTGTGTTTTATAAAGAATTATGTTGTCAACATTGTGATTTTGTTGCTGATATAGTGACTACCTTGATCACTAGTCAAAATTCTAGGACATCCAAACTGAGTGATAATGTTCTCGAAGATAAATATATCAATTGTATCTATCAAAAAGTATTGAACTACCTCTGCTTCATCCCATATTTATAGGAAATCATTTTTGGTAATGATGTATCTGGCCTCTTATTGCTTAGCCCGGGGGTTGATTGGTTCAATAAATTCAATAGCCCATTTCTCAAATGCATGAAGTGCTATGACTGGATGAAGGGGTAATTCATCTTGGTGTGATGACTTTCCTACTCTTTGTCAGGTGTCACAAGATCTAGTATACTCCTTAGCATATTTAAATAATGTATCCCACCATAATCTAGCTTGAAGTGCCTTATATGCAGTAGATTCACCTCCAACATGTCCTCTCACAACTCCACTATGGAATTCCCACATGATATCTTGCCTTTCGTGGTTTAGGACACATCTCCTAAGGATGTTGTCGAGTCCCAATTTGTAAAGTTGTCCGGTAATCAATTGATAGTCTGTTGGGCGAGTCACAATATGTCTCTTTTGGGTTGCGAAGTAAGTTTCTGGGCAGGTCCCTGTACTGAGGAAGACAACAATGTCTTCAAGATACTTTGGGATGGACTCAATCAAGAACATGTCCACATCTGGGAGCTGGTCATCCACTGCTCCACCACTTTCCCCTGACTCCAATCTGGAAAGGTGATCTGGACCTACATTGCATATTCCTAGTTTGACAATTACTTCAAATGAAAACTCTTGAAATAATAGTGGCCACCTGCAAATCCTTCCTTCAAGTACTAGTTTATTGACTAGATACTTCAATGCAGAATGGTTAGTAAAAAAATTGAAATGAGAGCCTAACAAGTAGTGTCTAAACTTTTGTAATTCATAAATCATAGCTAGGCCTTCCCTTGTGAATTTTTTCTGTTGGAAAAGTAGATAGGGTGGTCCATATTCCCTTCCCCTAGTTGCACTAGAATGGATCCCAGGTAAATGCCTGATGCATCCACGTGTACATGGAATTCAATTTTCCAATTGGAAAATATCAAGAGAGGTGAAATACTTAGTTTTTATTTGAGAATGTTTAATGCTTTATCAAACTATAGTGTCCACTGGAACAATTTAGACTTCTTCAACAATTTCTTAAGGGGTGTGGTGATAGTTGCCTATCTTCTGATGAACCTGTGGTAATATCTTGTATGTCCCACTATGGAGTGTAACCGTTTAGCACTTGTAGGTGGCGGTATGTTCAGAATGACCATAACTTTAGCTGGGTCTACCAAGATTCCTTCTCTACATACAATATCGCCTAACAGATTGCCATGAGGTACATAGAAAATACACTTCCTTAGGTTCATATATATCTGCATTTCAGGACATCTATCCAACATTAACCAAAGTATCCCAACATGATATTTTAATAGGTTGTACACCGTCCAATCATCCATATAGACTTCTACAAACTTTTGGATAACTCTCGAAATGTTGCTATCACAATCTGAGAAAAAAATATAGGGGAATTATTCAAGCCAAAGGGAATTACGTTGTATGTGAATGATCCCCATTCAGTTATGAATGTAGTATTGTTCTTGTTTTCCTCTACAATTTTGACTTGGTGATATCCTAAAAATCTGTTTGTAAAAGAATAAGATTTTTTTCCCACAACCTGATCTAACACTTTGTCGCTGAAAGGTGTTGGGAAAAGATCATGCACACATGCAGAATTCAAACCTTTTTAGTCCACACAGACCTGAATGTCTTATGTATTTTTCTTACTCTCAATAACTATAGGGCTAATCCATTCTGCTTCTTTGATTGGGAAAATAAGTCCTTCCACAAGAATTTTGTCCACTTCTTTCTTGACCTTCTCTTTTATTCTAGGATTAATATGGTATGGTGTTATCGGATAAATCGGTATATGCAGACATTAACAGATCTCCCTAGATCCACCTAGATCTAGAACAAAACAAGACAGGACATGACACTTCCCCTAAGTCACAATCATTGAATTTATCATCGAGGAAAGGAATAAATGACATACCTTTAGATATCACTTCCTTATGTCTCTGTTGTCCCTGCTTCGCTTTGGTAGCCTTGAGATATCAGATCTATAATGACACAAATCGACCAAGGTGAAAGCAACACTAATATAATCAATGAAGACCTAAACATGTGATCAAGGAGTCATGTGATAAAATAAGAGTGATTTTATGGGAAAGGGACATGCCACTGTATTTATATTAAATGAAAGTAGAAGATACAACCAGATTGCCTTGATGTCACAAGATTCCTTTTGGTGGTCCTTCATTCCACCACACACACTTGCTCCACACTTGCATGAAGAAGATCCATTGTGGCTTTATGGACAAATGGAGGCCTCAAGCATCAATTCAAACATGATTCCTCACACAATTCTGAGTCTATTCTTCCATCAATTCTCTATTCAATCTTTCTTAACCTCTTCCTTGAGAAACCTTTCATTATATAGGTGAAGGAGAGATGGTTAAAGGGATGAGGATGATCCCACTAAATCTGAGAAGTCAGCAGGATGACAACCATGTGAATGCCAACTCATTTTCTAGAAGATCCTCTTCTAGAACCTTTGTAACTTCCTCTTCCTTTTAAGATTTGAAGTAGGTTCACACCCTACCTATAGAGCAGATTGCAAACATCTCACACTCCAAGTATAGGATTGCCTGTGAGAATCAAGGTTTCTCTCACTCTACAATACATGTAGCCTGTGAACTTATCTTAAAAAAATGTTTTGTGGAAGAAGACAACAATCACTTTTCTCAGGCAAAAGGTCCTTATGAGAGCCTGAACACATAACTATAGAGACATCACCAGAGTGACCAAAATAATCTGTAATAGAATACCCCCCAAAGTATGAGGCTGGAACTCGTGACAGCTGAAATACTTTGTAAAATGCGTGTGTGTGTCAGAAACAAGGATCTCACCTAATCGGAAACCTGCAAACAATCAAGCATCTGCAAAATGTAATACCAATTCTGAGGTAGGCATTCCCATGCTCAGACCACAAATGAATGAAATCATAAATGTAGGCTATGGCCACCAATCATACACTGTGGATCCATGTCGTCAAAATGCTACATAGCCACTAGGAATACATTGTGGATCTATGTTAGAAGACTCAGATTAGGACATAGCCACATGAAATACAAAGTGGATCTATGTGTCAATACAAATCATGAATAATACATCACAACTTGGACCAAAAAGATGAGACCCAGGGTCTTCAATCTTGTCATCTGAAAGTACGAATCTATCCATGTGATTACATGTGTCGAAGTTGAATATGGTAGAAACCACTTGATTACTGGTCATTGATGAAAACCATTAACAAGTGCGAGGGAAATCACCATTGATGTCAATGACTCCCAAGGTACCTAAGTACAATCCGAACGAATGTGAATAAATGATTTGAAGTTGAACACTTAGCAGAATCTCTCGATCAGGCACCAATGATGTGAATCCACTATTGAAAGCGAAGAGACCTGCCATTAAAGCATGTAGGTTCTAAGGTACTAAATGATTTCTAAGTCTTATTCCTAGATAATGAGTTGGAGTCGATGGAAAAAGACTCGTGACATGAGGGCCTTGATGTATCCCCCATCAATGACACGAAATAAGTAACAGATTTTGAGGGTAAGTCAAAATATGAATATTATTTGAAATGGACACAGGGAAGGCCGACATGGTAAGAATTGATGACTGCAGATGGCTGACTCAATGGAGGGCTTGTTTGGACTTCTCTTGAACATATGAACGACATGACAATGGTCTTGGCAGCACTGACTCAAAGACGACCCAAGATATTACCTTGTAGCAAGTCAGGCGAGAGACAAATGGATTTCCCAACCCAGATTCAAATGACGAATAGGGGGTGTCATGTTCAAGAGCGACACTTACTGCCATTAATACAAATACCAAAACACATCCCCTTCCAAAAATCCCCCCCACCAGAGTACCTCTTTATTTTTACACAAGCTTGAGGAGGATAACATATGCTTGTCGATGTAAGCTCGTCCTTCGGACAAGTCCCTCAGAGTACATTTAACGAACCCTAGGAAGGAGTGGTTCGGTCCCATAAAGGGCCTTTCGATGTTTGTTTAACGAGTCCAAAGATAGAAAACTCAGGGATTTTTGAGAGTATGAAAAAAACTTAAAGAGAACACTCCCAGTTCCTTTTTCATAAATTAGTTCGACGAGACCGAAAAAGTGATAAACTATCGCTCATCGAACATTTTCTTCAAATACTTTTACGAGCGTGAAAAGAACAAAGATCGCTCGACAATCTTTTCGTTTTTATGGAGCGTGAAAAGAGCTTAAAGGATACTCCCTTATTTTCGTCGTTTTCGTGTTACCATGACGAGTACAAAAAGATGAGAAAAGTATACTCAGTTGCATTCTCATATATTTTTGAGTGCGAGAATGAACGAAGACTGAGCTCGAGGTTTTTCCTACAAAACCCTAAAAAGGTATTCGTACATGGTATGAAAAAGGGAAAAAATACTCGTACATAGTCGTTCGGACTTCTAGGTCACCTACCTGTGAAAAACCATACTCACAAGGCCATTAGAGTATTAGGTTTTTAAGACAAATAATAAAAATAATATAAAAAATCAATGAGAAATAGTAAAAAAGTGAATAAATATGGGTGAAAAACCCTTTTTACCATTTCATTGTTACTTTGTCAAAAACTTGTCCAACACACCTCTTTTTTCCCCAAATTTCTTTGCTCRATTACGGRAGGTACAAGCGATCATTTGGAAAATGGTTTCAGCCAACGAGGTAATCTCCCGATTCTTCAACTTTTTCATGGATTAAAATTGATTTTTATTGGCAAATTTAAGTGTTTGAGTCCATTTTAGGGCCGGTGGGTGCGCTCAGGCATTCTCACAGGCGGGCCATTTGGGACCTACGAGAACCTAAGATTCTCGCAGGTGTTCTTTAGTGCACCTGCGAGAATTTTGTGTTGTGTGCAAGCTTCACCTACGAGGGTCGAAAAATGGATTTTCATGCATGTTGTTGCTCAATAAAAAATTATGCAAGAGGTTAAAACAAGTTGGTAACTTCCTTATCATGGCTCCATTGCAGGTATTGATCATCATGATGTTGGAATGGAGGGAAAGGGAACACAAGGAGGATGATGTCATTGTTGGAAATGATCCAGGTACAGTTGCTGCCCTCCGAGAATGTGGGCTCTTAAAATTTTTCTGGATCTCGGGCATGAGAGCCCAACTCAGGTTGTTAGAGTACCTGGTTCACATATGGGATGTGGATCAACATGTATTTCATGCAGGAATCCACACACTCACATTATATATATCGAGGATATCTACTTTCTGATGGGGTTGTCATGACGTGGATACCATGCTACTCTGACCGGAGGTAGAGGCGGTGGACTTCCTATGAGCGAGTATGTTCACCAATATTGTGTTCTCGAGGCAGAGAGAAGCAAGGGTAAGGTCACCATCTGGGGTGTCCAAAATATGACCTTGCGGACTATCTTGTTTACCATTGCATGCATGGTCGGGAGCGCTGCTTCACACATGGCTCTCTAGAGCTATTTCCAATATGCAATAGAGTGCATAGAGCCTTGGGTTTTCAACTGCTCGGACACGGTTCTCTGTAGTATGAAGAGGCAACGAACAAAGTACAGAAGGGGTAACCTGAAGCAATTCGGGTATGGGTCACTTTTGGTGTCATTATTCCTTGAGAGTGTCCCACTGCTACGTCTACAGGTAGATTGGGGTTTACTGGCCGCACAGGATCCGAGGATGCTGAGGTGGTGTAACTTCATGGCTTGGCATGTAGCAGGGCCTATAATCAAATATAACAATTTGTTTTTTGACTAGTTGAGGCCCCAGATGTTGATGATCAATGACTATGCATATGCTGGCTTGGATTTCCGAGGAGATCCATATTTGCTTCTACCTGAGGATGCTTAGTGGGGTGAATTAGGTAAGAAGTACACATTTTGTTATTTTTTTTAATGTTTTTGCAAATTTTATTATGTAAAATGTTTTTATGTTATTGATCCAAGGACTAATCAAAAATTTCTTTTGAGGACATAGATGTGGGGCCGTATCGACCTCCAGGAACATCTCCCATTCAGAGATGAGGAGAAGTGGCTCCAGTGGCAAGCTGGGATGATGAGGACTATGAGACAGTTGAACAAAACTTAGAGGGACTGAATGCGGATGTCCCGGGCATCACTATTGGGGAGATCCCAAGGCGCTATCAATGCCATACTATGGGCATGTCTGAATCTCTTAGTCAACTACTACATAGGGTAGCCTGAGAAGTTGTATGTTACCGTGAGCGTCATCCATGATGCTAATTTGTAGAAGCCATGGGCTTCATATATTTTGATATTTTGGTCCTTGGACAAAAACGTTTTGTAAAACTTTTGATCGTTATATATATATGTGTGTGTGTGTGTGTGTGTGTGGCTTCTACCGACTTATTTTGTTTTGTATAATACATGTGATGTGTGATTGGTTTTATAAAAGTATCATATATTTGTCTAACACATAATTAGCTAAAGAATTAGTCAATGTATTTAGACATCTAGGAATGTGTTGATATTCGATATAATCAAAATGACGTTCCAAGAGGAGAATTCGTAGATGTACCCGCAATAAAGTAGGACTTCAGATAGCATAGACATTACTTAACTGTAACACTACTAGCTGCAAATCAAGTCATATAACTAGGCAGTGGATACCAAGCGAAATAGCATTAGTCAACAACTCGATGATGATGCTATATTCTGCGATATTATTGGTCGCATGACCGAGGCAAACACCTCATAGATTGATAAGTTCATTTGTAGGTGCATAAATTTCCCATGCAACAGAAGCAAGGTTCTGAGTACTACGACTAGTGCCATCGACGAAGCCAATGTGGGGTAGTGAAGAATCTGACATTTTGAAACCAAGCACAACGCAAGGTAAGTGGTCGAGGGCAGAAACCAAATAACAAAAAAGCACACTAAAGTAGCACACAAAAAGTATGATACAATAAAATACAAGCACTCATGCACAAATGATCTAAGCATAGTACTTATTTAAGTAAATCCCATTTCAAGGTTCACTCAAAGGGATACCATCGTAGTCCACTAAATCATAGTCTCCTTTCTCCAACACTCGTCTGACGATATAAGGACCTCGCCACATAGCCTCAAATTTTTTGGCTCCTAGAACATCTTAATCTTGTTCATAAAGGAGAACCATATCACCTTCAAAGAAAATGTGTGGCTTAACATGTTTGTCGTATTGGGCTTTGACGCGTTTCTTCTGGGATTCTATAACTAGGGTGGCATCGTGACGGGTTTCGTCTAGTTGCATAAGATACAACAGATGTTCTTCTTCAACAAAAGTGTTCGGGATAAGTTCAATGGATAGATTTAGAGATGGTATCTCACATTCAATTGGCAAGATGGCTTCTAGACCATAAACTAACTAGAAATGTGTAAACCCGGTAGTAGACTTAACGGATGTCCGGTAAGGCCACAATGCTGAAAACAACATCGTGTGCCAACTTGTTTTGTGAATCCCTATCTTTCGTCGAAGCATGGTAATGAGGACTTTGTTTATTTCTTCAACCTAACCATTGGCTTGTGGGTAATAGGGTGTTGAGTTTTCATGCCGAAGACTCAACTTTTCAGTGAGTTCTGACATCATGAAGTTTCTAAAGTGGCTATCATGATCAGTAATGATATCTTGAGGAACACCAAACCAAACAATGATGTGATTGAATATGAATAGTGTTGCGGTCTTTCCGGTATTGTCGAATGTAGGCATCGCCTCGACCCATTTCGTAAAATAATCTATGGCTACAATAATGTATCCATGCCCCCCAACCAAGTGAGGGTGACATGTCATGAAATTGATACCCCATTTCACAAAAGTTCCAACGAAGACTATAGGGTGTAGAGGAGCAGGGTGTGACCGTATTTTGTTGTTGTAGGTTTGGCAAGCATGGAATTTTTGGACAACGATAATACAATCATTGAATAAAGAAGGCCAAAAATACCCATCTCATAAGATCTTCTGGGCATTAGCATACCCAGACATGTGACCACCACATGCTCCAGAATGGCAGTCATTCAAGGCTTTCTCATCTTTGTCAAATGTGAGGCATCGTCGAAAAATGGATTCAATCCCACGACGATACAGAGTATCACCGAGGATAATATACTGACGGGCTTGGTAACGTATTCGACAAGAGTCAATGCTAGACAAATCAGGTCGGAAAGTCTGAGTCTGGAGATATATAATGATATCTCCATACCAAAGGTCATCAGAATTGATCAGAAAAAGGGATTCATCGGGTAATGAATCCTCTGCTACATTTTTCGTCTCAGAACAAGGAAGGTCGCATATCAATTAAGAAAACACCAAGGATTTCTTGGACTTAGCGCGTTCAAATTCTAAGTCAAAATCCTGGAGTATTACGATCCATTTGGATTATTTCCCCCCTCGCAATTGGCGTGTAAGAATGTGTTGCATAGGGTTGTAGTTGGAAATCATAGTAGTCTTGCGTAAAAGGATATAGTGTCAGAAACGTTGAACAACTTGGACGACGGCCAATGCCATTTTTTCAACATGTAAATACTTGGTTTCAGTAGTCATGAGACTCCGACTCAAATAGTAAATGACATGTTCATCATGATAATCATCCTCCTGGACTAGAACCATAGTAATGGTATAGTCCGAGGCTGCGAGATACAAGAACTAATTGCGACTGTAATCGGGTGGGAAAAGTAGTGGGGTATGGTTTAAAGTTAGTTTTAAAGCGTCAAAATCTTTGTTGGAAGTGGTATCACATACAAACTCAGAACCTTTCTTGAGCAGTCGAGTAAATCCAAGAGTTAACTCAGCATAGTTTGGGATGAAACGACGTAGAAAGTTTGCCTTCCCTTGCAAAATTTGTAGTTGGTCAAGTGAGGAAGGAGGAGGGAGATTGAGAATCACCTCGACCTTTAAAGGATCTACCCAGATCCCTTGACGTGAAAAAATAAAGCCCAAAAGTTGGCCGGATTCTACACAAAAAACACATTTGTACAGGTTTAAGCGTATACGGTAAAACTGACATCGAAGGAAAATGGCTCGAAGGTGTGTGGGATGATCTACAAGGTGCATCGAATGAGTCGGTATGTCATCGAGATATGGTTGAACAATGTGATTTATATCATGAAAGGCATAAGACATAGCACGTTGAAAAGTCACGCCGACATTCTTTAAACCAAAGGGTAGTTTCTGGTAGGAAAAAGTGCCCCAAGGACAAATAAAAGAGGTCTTGTGTTGGTCGGAGGGTATGATATTCATTTGATTATATCTGGAGAAACCATCCATCATAGAGAATATTTCACTCCGGGCACAATCGTTGATGATCTGGTCAACGAAGGGGGTGGGAAAGTTGTCTTTAGGACAAGCTTTGTTAATATCCCTATAATCAACGCATACGTGGATCGTGCCTTGGATCTTGTTAACCGGAACTGTTATCGCACAGTTTTTAGGGTAGGTTTAAAGTAGCTTGAAGGAAAGGCTCAAACTGGCGTAACAGGAGCTTCCCCACCCACTGTCACCTCGATGGCTTTCTATTCAGGGTGGCTAATCCCAAGGGAGGCGTCCCTAGTAATCTGGGGTTCTGAAGGAAAAGGATCAAGGGTTTAAGGCTCAAAGGTTAAGGTAAGCTTCCCCTTCACAGATTACTGCCAAAAGGATAGTCAAAGAGAAGATATTCCACTGAAAGGGCATCTGTTTGCGAGACAAGGCAATGATAAACTAAAATATGCCACAGTGGTTAGTACCTCAAAATATTAATGACTATCTCTAATACATATGAGCAATAATAAATGTAATTGTTGACGAAGTCAATGATTGCAAATAAAGACAAAAGGCTTATAATACTTCTTCAATAAATACAAAATGATACTTGCATTCAATGTATAAAATCAATCCTTACTATATCACAATGCAATAAACGTGCTCATACATAAATATTGTTGCTGCGTCACTATACTAGAGGAGTGACGTCAGCTTAGTTTCTAGATTAGTTTTGGTAGACAATGAGAAGGACGTTTTGCAAATTAAGCCTATGAAGATGATCAACAACTCAAAGCCTATCAAAGGGTGACAATATCACAATGTTTTAAGACAAACAAGAGTTCAAACAGGTATGACATCACCTTAGGGTTAGGGTTAGGTTAGCTAGACAAAGAGGTGAACGTTTTGCTAATTGGGCCAATGAAAATGCTTAACACCTCTATGGCTATCAAAGGATGACTCAGCCGCAACTTTTAGACCAAACAAAAGTTCAAATAGGGCAAGACATCATCAACAATTAGGGTTAGTAAGGTTGCTAGGGTTAGTTAGGGTTTCCATATTAAGAAAGTTTGAAAAAGTGTTTTGAGAACAAAAGGCTCAACATTACAAGTTTTTGATCAGTGCCTAGGGTATTATGGAGTCAAGGAGAGAGACTAATGGCTTGGAAAGATTTAAACCTAAGGACAGAAGAGTTAGGTTTAATGGTGCTGTAATGGCAAGGCCACCAAATCAAAACCCTAAGGGGAGGAGGCTCATTCTGGTGTAGCTAAAGCTAGGCCTCATGCTCCTCCCTCTTTCCTTAAGACTCTTTGGCAAGAACGACTAGCTATAAAACATAAATCTATGGATGAAAAGTGTTTCTTGGGGACAAGGCTTTTCAAACCCTAAGAGTCAAACCCTAGGTGTAAAATTAATTAGGCCTAGGATGTCTTCTTTCTTCAATTTATGTTTCAAACTAACTCAAGAAAAAGAGGAACTAGTGTAGCAATGGCTAGGCTAGGTTCTTCTTAATAAAATGGCTAAACAAGTCTTTATCATGGGGACATGAAGCAAGGACCTACTTGTGTGCTTGCTCCCTAGGGTTTCAATGATTAAG
>JZKD02S2318920.1:305088-316543 GCA_000966675.3 Picea glauca | reverse complement strand
TTCTAACTTCATACTTTGGGGGGCATTCTGTTACACATCAAAATTACTCAGTTGGATAAGTGTCGCATTGTCCCTCTCAATTGTCGTAAGTGTCGCATCAACTTTCGCAAGTGTCGCAAATTGGCCACAAGTGTCGCAACAAATGTTCAGACATACTGCCACAAGTGTCGCAATGAATGTTCAGAAGCACTTATAGCATCTCACATGACTAATTGGAAGGAGGAGAACTGAACTATTGAAGTCAAACAACTCTTGACACCTGAAAGGAACCCTGAAACAAAGGTTTTGAGGGGGGGCGCTCCTCTAATTCATCTCCAGAAGCGCTGGCGCTCCCCTATAGTGCTTCAGGGAGCGTTATAACGCCCCTCAGCCCTATTTGAAGGAGTGCTGCTCATATTGAGAGCAATGTTTCTTCCCTAAGGCTCACCAGGGAGCGCTACAATGCTCTGATGCCCCTTCTAAGGGAGCGTTGCCTAATCTGAGGCAGTAGTTGGCCCGTTGAGGAGAATAAGGGGAGGATCTTTCGAGATTAGGAGGCAGTTGTGCTCGAATTCTTGGTTTCATCAAGAGATCCCTGATCCAAGGAGAAGGTTCCCAACTTGTTCTAAAGATAACTCAAGAGGTTAATCTCCTCTTAACCTATATAAACAGGTTCTATGATGGTGGAAAGGGGGGAAGATTTGAATACATGAAACTTATGACCTTGGAGGAAACTTACAGTCATCCAAAGGAGAGTGATCAATGAAGCTGTTGTTATCCAGATTGTGGAGCTTTCAGGCAAGGGTTAGACGAAGAGGACTTGACGAAGTTGTCGCATTCGCATCTACGATTGTAAGTATTGTTGTCGTTATTCTCATCAATATGACACACTTGGCCTGTTTCTTTCTAGTTTGTGTCTAAAGTCACATGAACTTATCACTAGTTGATAGATCTGTTTTCAAGCTAATATCAATGGAGTAGGAAGTGGTCGTATCTTGTTTTGTCCACAGAAATCTGCGAGGAGCAAAGGATTTTAGCGCAACTCAGAGCGTGCAGGGACAAATGTCGATAAAAGGTACTTCTGTCATCCTTCCTTCTCATGTGTTAGTTTAGATAGATCTGAAAGGAAGTTAGTGTCCATGATAAGCATTTTTCTGTCTAGGGTTAAGGTCAAGCTCTAGAGGTGATCTACCTGTCCGCAGGGAGATTTTCCTACAACAACAACCATATTTCCTTGATGTCGGAAGCTTCCTTTCGGTGGTCCTTCGTTCCAACACACACACTTGCTCCACACTTGCATGAAGAAGGTCTGTTGTGGATTAATGGACAAATGGAGGCCTCAAGCATCAATTCAAATAGGATTCCTCACACAATTCTGAGTCTATTCTTTCATCAATTCTCTATTCAATCTTGCTTAACCTCTTCCTTGAGAAACCTTTCATTATATAGGATAAGGAGAGATGGTTAAAGGGATGAGGATGATCCCACTAAATCTGAGAAGTCAGTAGGATGCCAACCATGCGAATGCCAACTCATTTTCTAGAAGATCCTCTTCTAGAACCTTCGTAACTTCCTCTTCCTTTTAAGCTTTGAAGCAGGTTTGCACCCTACCTATAGAGCAGACTACGAACATCTCGCACTCCAAGTATAGGATTGCCTACGAGAATCAGGGTTTCTCGCACTCTACAATACATGTAGCCTGCGAACTCATCTTAAAAAAATGTTTTCTAGAAGAAGACAACAATCACTTTTCTCAAGAAAAAGGTCCTTATGAGAGCCTGAACACATAACTGTAGAGACATCACCAGAGTGACCAAAATAATGTGTAACATGTGGTCTGTGTTTCATAGGTCTTGAGCTAGGTTTCAACTCAATTTTCATTTCTCCCATGGCTCCTTTTACACCTTTCAGTTATGAGGACGGTTTTGGGAACAAGTTCTCATATTCCCACAACAAGTTGTGTACTTCATTCATAGTTTTCTCATCCCAGTAATCTAATATAGAAGCTATCTTAGGATTCTCTCCACTCCCTATATTAATTTTCCGCAACTTCAGTGGATGATTATAAGAGCTACAGGTGTGACTAGGTATGGTATCCTAAATTTCTCTATTGCCTTGCATTTCCTTAATGGCTAAGTTTCTAAGCTCTTCTAAGTCGTCAAGGTTTTCCAGGTCTTTCCCAAATTCACAACAAGGTAGAGGTATCTTATCAATTTTAAGACCCAAACTAGAATGAAGGAAATGAACATGGTTAGCACACACTACTAGACTTGACCTCTTTTTGAAAATGTTACTAAAAAGTGTTTCCCTGATTCTATGAAGCACTGTGTTGAACTTAGGGTACTTACTTGTAAAGGAGAAGTCCTTGAAAAATTGGTTGTGTAAGGTCTGCCAACATCTTGTTTGTATTCTAGTCTCCTCATGTATATACTAGGCCTTTGGAATTGGCCCCAAAGAATTGAGAAATACTTGATCCTAGAGGTGAGAGGGTACTTCCACATCTCTCCACTACTCTAAGCAATGTTCAATATGCACTCTAGAGTTAGATAATCTGTAGAACAATTGCGCATATTGAAAATATATATTCATCTTTTATTTAGGCTGGTCCCTACTTTGAAATTGACATTGGATGACTTGTTTTGTATCTTCCCACTCTGTAATCAAGGATTTATGGGTGGCCCACCATCGAGTGGAGGTATCTTGCAAGGCTACGTCAAGAAAAAAGATCCTTTGATCTATTGTTATTTCCTCTTCTATGCTGGTAAGAAAACTATGTACCTCTGAGGTACCATTATATGTCGAGTGTTCTCTAACCTCATTTCCATTCCATCTTGTTTCCCTGACAGTTTTTCATTGTCTTGAGAATCCCTCATATGAACCATGCTACCAATTGTCAAACTTATGTATGAATCCTCATTAGCAGACTGTATGCTTCTCCAACTTATCGATCCATCTGCAGTGGGATTTATGTAATCTGGTCTTGTACTCGTTGTTATGGTGTATATTTGGCCCAGAGCATCTGATTCCATATTGTGGTCCACTAGTTCAATATATCTAGGCCCTAAACATGGATCTAAGGGCTGATCTACTTTTATCCTGTCTGCTTCAAACGTCATGATGTCCCTCTTTAGATAAATGATAGCATAGTTTTCATATTCCCAATCAATTCTGTGCAAATCAGGGTAGGCATCCTTATCTCCCATGATTTCAATTACCTAAAAATTGGTTGTGGTCTTAACTCCTGGGAAAATACTGTATTGGTTTTCCATTCTAAACTGCATGGGGGAATATACTAATTGAGATTTTACCAAGGCTTCCCAGGTATTTTTGGGTAGGATTTTGACATTTGATCCAAAATCTAGCATGACGTCTTTGATTTGAAAATCATCTAGCTGGGATTCTAACCTAAATTATTTTCTTGTTCGCACCTTTCTTCTTTGTATTCTCTGCGTATTATTCTCAGGGAGGTTAGTCCTTACTATGGCTTATGGGGTTCCCTCATTTCCTAGTATTAGGTACAGGGTGTTGTGAAACTTCTTCGTAAGTTGTTCATCCCCTAGAATATCAAAGAACAATTCAAACCAGAGATTGATTACACTTTGATTACCATGGTCATATTGGGTGAGGGAAGTCTCTAGCCAAATGACCTTGTTCATTGAAGTTGTAACATCATCTCAGACCTATTCCTCCACTCTGAATCCACCTGCAACCTCACCTCCTTGGCCTCTTCCAGGTCCTTGGGGGGTTTCATTTATTCTAAATGTTGTATGGTCTAATCTGTCAGCAAGTGCGTCGAGCGCTCTACATTGATTTTTGGCATGGGTTGTAGATGCACAAAAATAACAGTGTATATTTTATTGGGCACAGTCGTGTACTTTTTCATAATAAGACACTGCCTCAGTGCATTCCCATGTGTCCAAAAAATCTCTCAATACTCAGTTGTCTCATATGTCTGAGCTCCTAGGAAGGTATTGTATAGACTTGGTGTGTGGAATGGTGGAGTCACAGATACTCACAACTCCTCATGTTGGTCATGTAGAGGGTCCCATTAGATTGTGAGGAGGTCCCATTCCCCTCATGTGCATACATTCATTTTCTAGATGCCCTTTTGTGTAGCATCCTATGCACCAAACCTGAGGTCATACTGGTCTTGGTGTGGTTAATTCTTGAATATTTTTCTTTAACGCTGATAGTTTTCCCTAGAGTTGTGACAAATTTGCATCTACTGGAGGCCTGGTCATCCTTAAATTCCCTGGATAAACTGCCATGTCTTTGATCTTCATCAATTGTTCCAAGGCATCTGTTAATGTGGTTATCTGTTGTTGTGTTAAAACAGTTCTCGTCAAAGTTAGTAATCCTTATATGTACCATTCCCTCTAGTGATCCTCATGAATTGGATGCGCTAGTCTCCCAATTGCATCTTTAAATTTCTGGCTGTACTCCTAGGATATTCTCCTTCCCTTTTTTGAATCTCCCACAAATCGGAGAGAGCATGTTGCTATGACTGAGGTAGTTTTAATTCGACGATGAACTTCAAACACACTTGGCCAAGGGTGAACTCTTTCCCTTGCACCCCTGGTTCAATTTCCTTCATGTACCATTTGAGAGAATGACTCCTCAAGGTAGTCTAAAACTCTACTAACTTGTTTTCATCGAGAGTCACTTTGGACCTCCAGATGGCCTCACATAAGAACCAATGTTTATCTACATCCTTGTCCCCTTTACCCCAAAATTTTGGGTATCGACGATCCATCCTCCCATATTTCCAACCATTGTGGGTCTCACTGCTCCTATTAGAATGAAACTTAACGGTCCAAATTGCGATATGCATGGGGATCCCAATATCCTCCTGGTGTTTACACTTATAGAATGATTCTGACTAAGTGGATGTGATGGAATAGAACTAGCATAAGTAGGCGGTGTAGAATTTACCACGAGTATAGAGGACACCTGGGGGATGGGTGATTCGAGGCTGGTTCCACTAACTTCTGGGCATGTTTCTTTGATTTGGGGGGTCTCATTTTCTTCCTCTGGAGCATCCTTCTCTGCCTGATTCTCGATGTTTCTTGATATTGGGGCTGAATCTTCTTGATCTCCTACAAGTTCCAGACCTACTTCGTCTTCCCTTACTTCTCCACACTCTTCCACTATTCCACCCATATGGGGACTCCTTCCTCTCTGCGCTTCTCTCTGTTGTAATCTTATATTGGCCAGTCTTTCTTGTCTTCTTACCTTCCTCAACTCTTCCTTCGTTCTTTCATATATTCCTCTTGATCCGATTTATTTCCGCAACACTTCAGACTACTTCGCTTCTTTCTTTACCTTTCTATGCCACCACTTCTCAACAATGACGACTCTGCTTAAGGCTCACTCATTTCTTCCGTTCGTTTCTTGATCTTCCTCCATATGTCAAAGAACCCTTTCCCCTCCTCAGGTCATGATCCTACCCCAAAATCACCCTACCCCAAGCGTAGGTGTTTAGGTTTCCATCTCAGTCGAGGGAGAAATTATCATCCCCTCCTCCATCAAGAATGCTTTGTTCCACGGGGGAATTCCCTCCATAGTCTTCCACACGTACCTTTTTTGAAAATTTCTTTCGCCTGTGAAAAAGATTCGTGATTCTTAGCTCTGAATTCAATTATATATAGCTTTAGAGTCATATTAACCCAGAAATCAACTGTGCGTGTGATCTGGTGATCCAATTGATGAAGTGATGCGATATTCTCTATATCCCAAGTACAAATATTATTGACGCGTTCTTGGAATTCTGGAGCTTCTTAGAGCCGGTATATTCAATGGAATAGTTCTTCCGAGAATTTTACCCAGAATATATCATATTGGTCGCTCAATCTTTCTGAGTAAAACACAAAATATCTTGTATCCTTCTTGCTTTTCCCTTAGAAATATGCTTCCTTCCTTATAAAGGCGTCACAATTTCAGTCCCACCATTGTCGAATCTCATATCTATAGATCCGCAAAAGCATTCTCCCCATAGGTTTCCTCTTAAAACACAGGTGAAGACAACAAAACCATTTTGTTGGCTAAAAAATGTTCAGACCAGGGTCCTCTTATAGTTACCAACAAAAAGTACCGAAGTAGTTTAGAGCACTGGAATTTTCATATTCTCGAGAGGGAAGAAGTCTCACCTGAAGCGCATTCAAGACAAGAAAGAGAGGGAAGGGTAGGGAGAACACTCATATAGACCTTGGAGTTATCAAGATTCATATTAGTCTTGCATAAGATAGATTAAAACTGTAGCATTTATGAACATTTCCTAACTAGGAATAAAGAGACAGGGTTGCATCATCATTCATAAGGAAGCAATATAAGTATATCAGACATAAAGATAATACAGAGCAATATTCAATACATTCAGAAGACTCAATACACATGATATATTCAAAATTTGGGTTTCCAATCATATTAACATATCAGGTTCTTCTCGTAGCTCTATTCTCATACACAAGTAATCATAGGATGCTCCTCATCGAATATGAGACAATGTTACAGTCTCTTTCTCCTCTACATCTAAATTGATACAAATCTATGATACATTGATAGTCTTGTTCTTACCTAGATCTACAAAACTCAGCTATGATAACAGTATGGACCATTACAACAGTGACTCCCATCACAACATCAATACTAACAACAACAATAATAACAATCCCAGACCAACAACCCTAGAACCAATAATAACAACACTCTAGCCCAACAACCCTTTTACAACCATATCAGTCTCCTATATATAATCTGATCTTTAGGTTTGTTGGTTGAGAACCCAAGATTTCTCTCTTCTTCTTGATCTTGTTGCAACTTTTTCCCTCAAAAATGATGTTGTGTTGTACTTCCAACCGCTTTCTGTTTCTTTCCTTAGTTTGTTGTCTAGCTCCTCAGCAGCTTGCGCAACTTTTGTTCTCCAACAATGAAGTTGCAATATGACGTGTGCAACTTTTGTTCTCCAACAATGAAGCTGCAATATGGCATGTGCAACTTCTATTCATCAAAATGAAAGGCCCAACATGATCGGTGTCATTAGTATCAATGTAGGGAGTGTCATACTATGTGACATTCATTTATGACTTTTCTAGGAAAACCTGTATCTTCTTTATGAATACCAAAGATGAGGTCTTTAGTTGGTTCCAGGAGTTCAAGGCCGAGGTGGAGAACCAAACAGGGAGGAGTATCAAGGTCTTGAGGTCATATAATGGGGGAGAGCACACCTCCAATGACTTCAAGGATTTCTACATGGAGGTAGGAATCAAGAGGGAGTTGACAGTCTCATGCAACCCTTGAAAGAATGGGGTTTCATAGAGAAAGAATCATTCCGTCATTGGTTGTATTGGGGATATGATACATGACCAGGATCTACCATTGTTTGTTTGGGAAGAGGCATGTAACACAAAATTATATGTGAAGAACAAGAGTCCTCAAAGGATATTTGGGAACAAAACTCTGGATTAGGCATTCTCAAGAGTGAAGCCAGAGACAGGACACTTGATAATATTTGGTTGTCCATTATACATCCATGTGTCTATGGAGAAGAGGACTAAATTGTAGCATTCTAAAGAGAAGGATATATTTATGGGGTACAAAGAGACCTCAAAGTATTACATGATATTTATACCAGTGAAGAGGGAGTATTTGTGAGAAGATATGTTAAGTTCGAGGAGAACTTGGAATCTGGGAAGTCGTAGGAGTTTTCACTAGAGGCAGAGGACGAGGATCATAAGGCTTTGAAGGATGAGCAATGATCAATATCTTCCAGTTCAGAAAGTCAAAATTCATGTGGGGAGGAGGATTATCCCCTTCCAGTTATTTTAGGAGACCGAGATGGTTATTATAGACATTAAGGAATGTTGGTGAGGATTCTAGGAACACATTCGGTGAGAGAAGGCCTCCGAGGAAGTTTCCTAACTATATGTCAATTATGAGTAGAATCATTGATGTTGAGCCTTCTAGTTTTGGGAAATTGTCTGATTAGCAAGTTTGGCAGGATGCCATGGTGGAGGAGTACACCTCTATCATGAAGAATGATGTTTGGGACATAGTGTTGATACCAGAGGGGAAGTCAGTTGTGAGTTCTAGGTGGTTGTACAAGATCAAGCATGTTGCAAATGGCAGCATTGATAAGTTCAAGTTAAAGTTTTTGGTGAGAGGATTATCTCAGAGAGAGGGAGTGGACTACAAGGAGACATTTTCTCCAGTCTCCATGTATGATTCTATTTGAGATGTTATATATATTTCCTTATTCATGGGGTGGAGGATTCACCAGATGGATATGAAGAAAAATTTCCTCAAAGTGATCATTGAGGAGGAAGTATATATAAAGAAACCTCATGGATTTGAGGTACATGGGAGTGATTCTCATGTATGAAGGATTAATTAATCCTTGTACAGACTCAAATAGCCACCCAATGCATGGTATTTCAAGATTGATGGATACTTTCAGAATATGGGCTTCACCAAGAGTGAGGCAGATCCTAACTTGTACTTTATACTTGTTATGACTGATCCACTCATGTTGGTGTTGTATGTAGATTATTTATTTCTCACAAGTGAAGAGGAGCTTATAGTAGGGTGAAACGCATATTTGTCTCTAGAATTGGAGATATAAGATATTGTCTTGATGTAGTATTTATTGGGGTTAGAGGTATGACATATATCAAGAGAGATCTTCCTTGGTCAAGGGAGGCACACAGTGGAGATATTGAGGAGATTCAGGATGGATTATTGTAAACCTATGGATACACCTATGGTTACCAAATCGAAGAAGGTTGCCACTTCAGATTCATAGTTGCTGGATCCCGGGAAATATAGGAAGTTGATAGGGTATTTGATGTATTTGTTCAAGACCAGGCCAAATATATCTTTTGTTGTGAACACCTTGACTCAATTCATGGTGGAGTCGAGGCATGTGCATTGGGTAGAAACGAAGCATGTTCTTAGGTACTTGAGAGGTACAATGGAGTATGGATTAAGGTATTTTGGAGATTATGGAGTGAGGATGCATGGATATTCAGACTTAGATACAAAATAGAGTGTAGTAGATAGAAAAAGAAACTCATGGCACTGCTTCAAATTGGGATAAGCAGTGGTTACATGGTTTAGCAGGAAGCAGACTTATGTAGCACTCAGTTCATTAGATAAAGAGTGCATGGAAGTGAGTATGGCTAGTTCAAAAATTGATTACAGGTTTATTCGATCAAGAGTTGGATCCCACGATGATATATTGTGACGATCAAAGTTGTATCAAACTCTCTAAAAATCTAATATTCCATTACATGTCCAATCATATTAATTTCAAGTATCACTTCATTTGAGACAAGATACAAAAGGGATCATTCAAGATTTAGTATGTTTCCATAGATGTGTAGGTTGTAGACATTCTGACCTAACCCTCGGTTAAAGGAAAGTTTTCTTTCTTTAGGGACAAACTTGGAGTGGTGCAAAATAACTTCCTTTCTAAGAGGGAGTGTTGATGTTTGTAGCATCATACAAGTACTTCTGCATAGGTCTAAGTGTCTATACGTGTGGAATTCGTCCAAATCCTTCTACCTTAGTAATTTACTTTAATTAAAGGAATTATTAAGGTAAAGTTTTTCTTTCTTAGAAAACAACATGTGAAACCTCCAAGTACTTCATCACTTCGTGGATGGTAAACAGGGTAAATCGTCGGCCCTGATTATGGCGCCTAACCCCAAGGGGGAACAAGAGTTTTGAACATGTGAGCTCCTCCACTGGGGATAGCTTCATGTCTGGCTCAGAACCACTTGAGCTAACCCTTAGGGCTAAAGTAAAGTTCTTTTATTAATTAATTGAGTTTATTTAAGGAAACGTTAAAATTATTAGCAATAGTGAATTAAATCTTAGCCATTGGTCTCAAGTGAGGTGAGATTTAATCCCAATCATCAATCACTTTGGATATTAGGGTTAGGGTGTAAGTCAATATTATAAAGGCAAGGCTAGGGTAAAGGAGGAAATACTTTTCATTATATATAGAGAGAGACAGAAAAAAAAATTTCTCAAAGAGATCTTGGATAGGTGAAGGATTTCATCTAGAGATCAGTACAGGTCAAGGAGAAGAGAGAATAAGTGCATCCACAAAAAGATATGGCATATCAGATCCACAACAGTAGGACCAGATTTGTACACTATGTATAAGTGATTCAAGGTGCATGTGTACATGGGATACAGTGTAAGAAAGTGCATACATACACAAGCTATAGTGCAGGAAGGCGCGTACAAGTTTGAGAAAATGGTTGTTGTTATCATTCTGTAATTTTCCCAAGGCTATGAAGGCAGTCATAGAGGCAACATCAAAACCACTTTGATTCTTAGATCTAGCTCTCTAAGACTCAGAGAGGGATCTCCCTATCTGATATAACTTTGTTGGAAAGAAGATATTAGGCTAGTTATGTAGAATATGGGTTTGTTTATGGATTTGGTATGTTGGGGAGATCGAAAACTCGTATTTTCATTGGGCCATGGGGTCTACCTTTATGAAAATGGATCTATCTTAGATGTAAAGATTGTTACCACAGAGCATGATAGAAAGACTTTTGGATCAAATTAAATTAAATGAAAGTGGAGGAGAGGAAAATAAGGGAAAATCCACCAAGCAGAGTAGCACATAAGAATTACTATGCTCAACTTCAGACGAAAACATGCAGAGCACTAAAAGACCAGAAATAGAGCACAAAAAACAAGTTTTGTTCATAATGATTGTTTCAATGATTGGATAAGGGAAAAAATCAAATAGATTAACATATAAAGGAAAGAGTTACTCAAAGAAAAACATCACTAGGGAGTCTAACACAAGAATCCTGCAGCTACAATTTTATTTCTGGAAAGTCATCAAGAAAATTACAATGTATCCCCTATGGGGCATGAATCCCAAGCTCAATCATCCACCCTTTTACATTAAAATAACATCAATAAATAGGAGATATCCCCCAAAAATTTTTGGAAGTCGGATTCAACTGCCTCGTCCAAAAATAGCAAAAAATCCCCAAAAATCATGAACTGTCCACCATAAAAGACGGGGCGAATTTCTGCAAAAAAGGGGTCTGCACGGACATCTGTTTCTCTTCAATACTGACACCTGGGAAACAAATTAAGGAGGTTATTTTATATGAGTATGTTTCATACAAAATCCTCTTTTGGTTTCAACAAATTCACCTCCAGCTCGCCGAAACAGCTCCCGCAAAATCAGGACTGTAACAGAAAAATCAGAACTCTGGAAAAATAGGGCTTGAAGATGGCTTTGATTCTCCCTGATCATAGAACCTGTGAAAAAAATGAGAGAGGTTTTTGTTATTCATCCTGTTATGGAGAAAAAATTGTCTCAGTTTTTCAAAATACTCTTTGGTTTGCCTAGAATCGCCTTCAGAAATCAGCTGGTCAAAAATGCTGTGAAAGCGGTTTTTCTGGCAAAAGTGGTAATTCCGGACCCCCCCGAGGTGGTAAGTGGTTT
>JZKD02S2318920.1:278674-304980 GCA_000966675.3 Picea glauca | reverse complement strand
CGACATGCACGGGTGAGTGGGTATGAAAGTTAGGATAAGTTTATTTTTTGATTTTTGATTTTTGTTTTAATATTTTGATTTTTGTTTTAATGTTTTATTTTAAATGATGTGTTTTTTTTTTAATTGTTTCATGTTTTTAGTTTATTATATTTTAATTAACGTTTCATTTTAATTATTTTTAATTCATATGTATTTTTATTTATTATTTTATATGTTTTAATATTCAGTTTCGTTTATTGTTTTGTGTTTTTATAATTTTGATTAACAAACTAAACTAACAACTAATTTAATTATTAATCATTAATTAATTAATTAATGATAAACTTATTGTTAACAAGTCTAACCTATTCTAACTACACTAAACTTATTACTAACATTTATTTGATTTTTCCTTAATCCTAAGTTTGTTTAATCGTGAATGGTTGGTGGGATAATGGAGGATGCTGTCATGAGGCAGAGGCAGTATGGTATTGTTAGTATGGTGGTAATATGGAAGGGTGGTAAGAAGTAAGTGGTCTGGAGCGGAGGAGGTCTGAATGCAATGGATTGATGACACGTTGGGACAGGGCCCGCTGGGAAAAAACTGCCTCATTCTGGACCCTCCCCCCACCGTTAAAGGCAGAAAGGTTGGGAGGGTCCGGGATCTTTTGCTGACCGTTGATATAAACAAGGCTAGATAATCTATTGTTCCAAACACATTATTTAACCACCATGTCAGACCCCCCCATCACCGTTAAAAGTAGAACGATCGAGGGGCGGGGGGGGGTCCGGAATCTCTTGTGGACCGTCGATTTATGCGCTGGTGGGATGAACGTGGATCTGAACGCACCTTTTAATTAAATTTTTGGACCCCCCCATCATTAAAGGTCGAATGATCTGGGGGGGGGTCAAAATATTTTTAGAGCTGTAGATCTGGGCGCCAAAATCTTAGTCGTAGATCTAGACCCGATCTTTAATCTCCAAGGCGCAATTTAGTATATAAGGAAAAACTTAGGCTTAATGACCTTTTATGGTTTTTGTGTGCTGCTTCCCTTGCTTTTGTCACCATGGGGTTAGGAAACACCACTCAACATAAAAAATCATGAATTTTCCTTTTCTTTTCCTTTCCTTGAAAATAATTTGCAGAAATGAAATATTATTTGCAAGCCAAAATACATCCAGAGTGAAAATTTTCCAATCACCAAATGATCCTATGAATTATAGGGTTATAACAGTGGCTCCACCTAGGGATGGCACCTCTTTTGGGAGGTTTCAAGAACCACTGAACTCTGAATATGTAGATCGATTCTTTATTCATTGGGCTGATCCCAAAATTATTCTGCAACCGACACCTATTTTGATCTTTCAACTGAAACCAAACCAAAATGAACACAACTGAAAAATAGATGCTCGAAATGTTGAGCTTATTCACATTCTCCTACCTACCCTATACTGCTGAAAATCATGCTAAATCAAATAATACAAAAATGCCAATGAAGCCAATCAAGTAGCTACTCTGCTAGCTCTACTCTTTTAATGTTTTCAATCAATATCAGAAATAGAACTTGCATAGGCATCATGGAAAGCTTTCCATCATGATCTTCATCACAAGGGGCTTGATAATCATGACACATAAAAGAAAAAATGGAAATGCATTGTGGCTATGTGATGAACAATTTCTCCATATAAATAGCCACTGGATCAAGATAAACTTGACCTATTACTGGATATTCAAATTTAACCAACTCAACTTCATGATTCAATGCTATAGTTGTGCTATTTGCATCTTCAAGCACTTCCAGACACGACTGCAACTTTTATGATGGGTTCTGAAATGATGCTTCTACTGAACACACCCCTGTTACTGACTACCTGATCATGTCAATATCATAATAGCTTTTTAGCTCATGATTGGTAAATGAAGAATGATTTTGACCACACAGGGCATCCAACCGATCAGCTATTGGATCCTGAAAAGACTAGCAAGACTGTCGCATTGATTCAAATGAAATTTCCTGACTCTTTATGTATTTATCCTTCAACACTTGTTCAAGAGTCTCCTTCAAAAATTGAAATGAATTATAATCTAATGGGACATAATTACATTCCATTGTTTCAAATCTTGTTTTGAGCTCTTGACTTCCATCTGGACTTTTAAAATCAAGGGAAATTAGTGACTATGATTTTGGGTCTAAAACAAGTCCCATGTTATCAATGAAATCCTTTACTAAATCATAAAAAAAAATTGTTTTCACTATTTACAACTTGCCTAGAGTTTCTTTTTAGAAATTGAAAAGATGAGAAGCACAAGGGCAAAGATTTTTCCCTTACTCTGAAATTTTCTACATTTTCCTTATCGCTGTCATGATTGTTGGGCAGAGGTTGATTGTCATATCTGAGCTGTAATTGATCTTCTTCCTGCCAACGAAATGTTGTTGCTTGCTTTGAACAGTCAACATATATTTCAGCCTCATGATCATCATCATACTGATCACACTTGGGTAGATAATGCTAGTAAGAAAAGTCATCAAACATGCACATCATATCAACTGATGGCTCTTCAACAAGATGAGTTGGAACTTCATATTCGACTGTATTGTGAATTGAATACATGAAATAATCATTATCAAAACCATGGTACCAAGGGCAAGCTACAAAATGTTTGGGAACTGTGACCTTTTCTTTCTATGAAATTGATGGAACATGATGTCATTGGAAAACAAGATCATCTTTCCTGCTGATCTTCTGCATCATCTATTCCATGGCGCTGGCCAAAATGTCCAATTTAGCTTCTAATGACTTCAGCTACTCCTTTTCTTTGTTCTTTACCTTTGACCTTTTGATCAACAAGTTGGCCTCCACATCAACTGCAATGTTCTGTATTTCTTCAAGTGTTGCAATGTTCCTTTCTCTCAATTGGAATGCCATCTTAGGATCAAAGGAATCTGGGTAATGCAAATGAACTAATCTTGGGGGTGGCCTTATATTAGCAGGCATTGCATGATATACCTTATTGAATCTTGCTGAAAACTGTTGTACTGTTTCCCCTGGCTGTCTTTTCAAATGGTCATATTCTTCTAGGATGAGAAAGACATTTCTGATGATCACCCATCGATCTAGGAAAACTTGGACAAACTGATGGAAATTGTTAATGCTTGCAGCTGGGATATTTTTAAACCAATTCTTGACTTTACCTCCCAATGATAGGGAAAACATTCTGATGCAAACATCATCATCTTCTACCTCAAACAGAACAAGAAAATCCTCAAGACTTTGGATATGCTTTTCAACAGTGATGTTCACATTTTCTCCATCAAACCTGGGAAAATTATTGATGTAATTGACAGGGAGGTCATGGAGAAAAGGAGGAAAATCTATAGGCTTGTATCGGTCTGGGATTTTCACAGGTATAGGAGGTAAAGCAATGGGCTTATAACAAGCTAAAATTTTGACCTGTGAATCTGGACTTTTAACATATGTATCAGAGATCTTTACATCTATAGGAAATAAAGCAGGAGGCTTATGTCTATCAAGGCTTCCTATAGGTGTAGGAGTGGGTACCAAAGCTATTGGAATGGGCTCAATCCTTTAAGGTTCATCAGGTTGAAAATGGTCATCATGAATTTCAACAATATACTCTGGACCAGGATCATGTTAAGAGAGAAAGTAACTGTAGATGAAACCAATAATATCATGAATACAATTTGAGCTTGAGTACTTGATTTTTCTAGGCTGCTTGGTCATGCTTCTGGTTCTTCCTCCAGTGGAGTCTTTGAGTTGGCACTATCTGGATCTGTTTGGAGTCACCAGGTGAATGATCTCAGCCTTCTTGTGTCTTCTTACTGTCCACCATCAGTGATCATATATGGAACTTTGAAGTGTACTACTAGGGAGAGTTCCCTAGTATGGTCGCCATTATGTTATCACTCTGTAATTTGCCCAAGGTTGTGAAGGCAATCACAAAGGCAACATCAAAACCACTTCGAGTCTTGGATCTAGCCCTCCAAGACTCGGAGAGGGATCTCTCAATATGATATAACTTTGTTGGAAAGAATATATTAGACTAGTTATGCAGAATATGGGTTTGTTTATGGATTTGGTATGTTGGGGAGATTGAAAAATCGTATTTTCATTGGGCCATGGGGTCTACCTTTCTGAAAATGGATCTATCTCGGATGTAAAGATTGTCACCATAGGGCAGGATAGGAAGACTTCTGGATCAAATTAAATTAAATAAAAGTGGAGGAGAGGAAAATAAGGGAAAATTCACCAAGCAGAGGAGTAGATAAGAATTCCTATGCTCAATTTCAAACGAAAACACGCAGACCATTAAAAGACCAGAAATAGAGTGAAAAAAACAAGTTGTGTTCATAATATTTCTTTCAATGATTGGATCAAGGAAAAAATCAAATGGATTAACAGAGAAAGAAAACAGTTACTGAGAGAAAAACATCACCAGGGAGTCTAACACAAGAATCCTACAACTACAATTTTATTTCTGGAAAGTCATCAAGAAAATTACAATGTATCCCCTATGGGGCATGAATCCTGAGCTCAATCATACACCCTTTTACATTAAACTCACATCAATAAATAGGATATATCCCCCAACAAGTTTTGGAAGTCGGATTCAACCACCTCGGCCAAAAATAGCAAAAAATAGCCCAAAATCCTGAATTGTCCGCCATGAAAGACGGTCTGAATTTCTACAAAAAAGGGGTCTGCACAAACATCTATTTCTTTTCAATACTGACACCTGGGAAAAAACAGAAGGTTTTTATTTTAGATGAGTATGTTTCAGACAAAATCCTTTTTTGGTTTCGCCAAATTCGCCTCCATATCGCCGAAACAGCTCCCGCAAAATCAGGACTGTAACAGAAAAATCGGAACTCTGGCAAAATAGGGCTTGAAGATGGCTTCAATTCTCCCTGCTCATGGAACCTGTCCAAAACCTGAGAGAGGTGTTTTTTCTTCATCCTTTTATGGAGAAAAAACTCTCTCGGTTTTTCAAAATTCACTTGGGTTTGCCCAGAATCTCCTTCAGAAATCAGCTGGTCAAAAATGTTGCGAAAGTGGTTTTTCTGGCAAAAGTGGTAATTTCGGACCCCCTTGAGGTGGTAAGCAGTTTTAGGGTGGGCGGTCCGCTGGCACGTGGAGCCGGCACCTGTCCATGGGTGGTTTTATTGGAAACAATTTTTTGGGCCCCCCATGAGCTGATGGGACGTGAGGGCGGGGGGGTCCGACATGCATGGGTGAGTGGGTATGAAAGTTAGGATATGTTTTTTTTTTGTTTTCTGATGTTTGTTTTAATATTTTGATTTGTGTTTTAATGTTTTATTTTAAATTATGTGTTTTGTTTTTTTTAATTGTTTTATGTTTTTAGTTTATTATATTTTAATTAATGTTTCATTTTAATTATTTTTAATTCATGTGTATTTTTATTTATTATTTTATATGTTTTAATATTAAATTTCATTTATTGTTTTGTGTTTTTATAATTTTGATTAACACACTAACCTAACAACTAATTTAATTATTAATCATTAATTAATTAATTAATGATAAATTTATTATTAACAAGTCTAACCTATTCTAACTACACTAAACTTATTACTAACATTTATTTGATTTTTTCTTAATCCTAAGTTTGTTTATTCATGGATGGTTGGCAAGATAATGGAGGATGATGTCATGAAGCAGAGGCAGTATGGTATTGTTGGTATGGTGGTAATATGGAAGGGTGGTAATAATTAAGTGGTCTGGAGCAGAGGAGGTCTGAATGCAATGGATTGATGACACGTTGGGACAGGGTCCGCTGGGAAAAAACCGCCTAATTCCGGACCCCCCCACCATTAAAGGAAGAAAGGTTGGGAGGGTTCGGGATCTTTTGCTGACCATTGATATGAACAAGGATAGATCAGACATTGTTCCAAACACATTCTTTAACCATCATGTTGGACCCCCCCCCCCCTCACCGTTGAAAGTAGAACGATTGGGGGGGGGTCCAAAATCTCTTGTAGACTGTTGATTTGTGTGCTGGCGGGATGACCATGGATTTGAGCGCACCTTTTAATTAACTTTTTATACCCCCCCCATCATTAAAGGTTTAATGATCGGGAGGGTCCAGAATCTTTTCAGAGCCGTAGATCTGGGCGCCAAAAGCTTAGTCGTAGATCTAGGCCTGATCTTTAATCTCCAAAGCGCAATTCAGTATATAAGGCAGAACTTAGGCTTAATGACATTTTATGGTTTTTGTGCTCTACTTCCCTTGATTTTGTCACCATGGGGTTAGGAAACACCACTCAGCATCAAAAATCATGAATTTTCCTTTTCTTTTCCTTTCCTTGAAAATAATTTGCAGAAATGAAATATTATTTGCAAGCTAAAATACACCCAGAGTGAAAATTTTCCAATCACCAGATGATCCTATGAATTATAGAGTTATAACAATTGTACAAGATCATACAACCAAGGAGGAGTTTCTATGGTTTGTAGGCGTTGTCTGTAGTTTTACGTATTTCTCTATGGAACATTTTCCCTATATGGGAGCCTTTGTAAGATTTGATATTATTTTAATCATAAGATGATTTGAAGGGTATAAATATTTTTGTGTTTGGAATTGGTTTCTTTTATTCTGTTATTTATTTCAGTTAATTATTTTATCCAGGTGGACATCAGTGGTTGCCCACTTATTCCACTGGCTTAAATTGTGATTTCCAGCTTGGTAGTTTTTCTACCTTTTTTCAGGTCCTAAACTTTCGAGGCCCTAAACAACATTTTTTTAACTTGGCAACATCTAATAGATCCTTTGGGATCTATTGGTCCATTTAGAATTGTCATTACTCGGCTAGAGATTTTTGACGCAATACCAAGCGCACCAAATGGAGATCATATCCAAAATTTGCGCCCTTGGGAAGTTGACGTATAAACTACCCCCATCAAGGCCCACAAACCTTTTGGTGTTTCATCTTTAGGGGTTAGGTTTTTGTATGTTTAGGGTTTTCTCATTTGTGCTTTATGTTAAAAATTCCTTTGGAGCCTCATTGTAATCAACTTCTTGTGAATGATCGTAGCTGAAACATCTGTCTTTAGAGATAAGCTACCACCATTCTAACTAGATTGTGTTCTTTCATACCACTGTTGTGTGTATCTCCTTGTTATATCTCTGGTATATTTATGCCTTCATGTCATTCTCAAAATAATATGGATCAGTGGTATCAGAGTAGTTTGGTCCTTGTCAATCTTGGTGTATGTCCCCAATGAGGTTAGGGCATAGAGAGTTGGGTCTTAAGTTTGTTTCTTTTGAGGACAACTGATCTTTCCCACCCAAGAAACCTCCCATGGTGGAATAAAAGAGGGCTGACGGAGCAATAGATCCTATCAAACTATTTCTCTAGGAAGCCCTTGCGTGACATAGGAAGGAGATGATGGATAATTTCTCGTAGATCCTTCGATGATTTCGGACATCAACGGAGGCACCTTCAAGCAACAATCACTTTGGAGGTGTGACACCCTTTAAGGTACAAATTAACTTCGATATTCCTTTATTTTAAGGAGAGATAGACATCGACGCTTTGGAAAAATGGTTAAGTCTACTAGAGGGTTATTTCTCTGTCCAAATTTTTCCAATGGTGAAAAAATCAACTTTGTGTTCCTTAAGGCCCTTCCCCATGTCATAGATTGGTGGGAGACTTAATTTTAGAAACATGTCGAGGATGAGTCTCCAATTTTTGGGTCAGTACCCACTTGGGAGACTTTTGTTGATTCCCTCAAGGAACAATATTACCCTGCTGGAAACTATGTCGAGCAATACATGAGATGGACCACACTACATCAAGAGAGGGGATAAACAATGATGGAGTTCAAAAGTACCTTCCATACCTTGTGCACCAATTTGGGTATCAAATACTTTGAACGACATATGGTTCTAAAATACCATGGGGATTTACACAAGTACATCCAAACCAAAATGGATTTTCTGGACATCTCGTCATTGGGATTCGCTTATCAATATGCTGCCAAAATCAAGCAAAATTTTAAGCAACAAAACAAGTGGGAGTTCAGGTCTGCAAATACACAACAACCAAAGTATGGTAAGGGTGGACCTAACTCCCAAGGAAAAGGAAATAACAAGGATGGCCAGTCGTAGGAAAACTATTCCAAGCCAACAACAAAGAAGGGTAATGGGAAGTCAAATAATGACAATGGAAAGTGGTGCGAGTTCCAAAACATCCCTTGGCACAATACTGATGAATGCAACTCCAAAGAATCATTGTTTGCTAAGACAAAGGCCTTAGGGTAGGATGCTAACTCAGACTCTGATTCAGAACTGAAAAAGGGAAAATGGATCATTGACACATAACCAGTGTCACCATCGCTACCACAAAAGTCCAACTAGAGGAACAAGAGGATCTTGAGGAAGGGAAGTGCCTCTCCCACTCACATATGTGGGTGAAGGGGACCCCATTCCATTTCATCATTGACAATAGTAGCCAAAATAATATAATATTAGCATATGTCATCAAGAGGTTGAACCTGACAATGAGGCTGCATCCTCATCCAAACACCATCGATTGGATCATCCAATGATGGGACATTCGCATTAGCTAGCAATGTTTCCTACACTATGGCATCAAAACCTTAAAAGACAAAGTATTGTGTGATGTTTCCCCCATTGAATTTTGTGATTTTTTGTTAGGAAAAACATATATGTGGAAGCATCATGATGTTTATGAATCTAGGCCTTGTGGTGTATTATTACATTGGGAGATCAACTCTATAGGGTACTAGAGGCATTCCCAACTACTAATATCTCTTTGATCTCCACGAAGCAGTGCAGAAAGGTGGTCTCTCAGACCAAGAGATTTTTCCTCTTTATGGTTAAGTCGGAAGGTGAATGGAAGGTCATTGCAATGGACAAAACATTTACATGGGTTCTCTCTACACAACAACAGTAGGTGGACAAGATAGTAGAAGAGCACAAAGGCATATTTTCCTCGCCTACTGGGGTGCCTATGCACTGTCAGGTAAAGAACTCAATTGATTTAACACCCGATGCTCCTCTTCCTAACGACCCTATGTATAGGCTCTCTATTATGGAGAATTCTTGGAAACGTAATTTGTTAGGGTTACTGACGAGACAGAATGTGAACCATCCTGTGTGTACTAAGAGTCATTGGGATTCCAAGAGACCTTGGAAGTGGAATCCAAAAGTCACATCAATGTGTATATCAATGTATCATATCATTTAATAAATTTTCTTCACGCATTATATTATTTTATTGTCTAATAGTGGTATTAGAGCACATATAGTCCTTAGGCCTCATTTATCCTATGGTAGTTGCCCATAGATATTTTCCTTATAAGTCTCCATAGATATAGGTGCACATTCTCTGACCTCTATCTGTAGACTTCCATCATTTTCCTGCAAGTTTGTCTCCATGCACAGAAACCCCCCATGTTTGTAATCTGTCTCTTTGCCTTCTGTCAATACTTATATTGCACACCTTGCCATTCCTTACTGCTAAAGATATTTTTCTTTGATCCTTTTCTCTTTTGGCAGCCAACATCAATCATCATTAATTTATTTTTCAGACCAAATAACAATGCCTACCTAATGCACATATTCCTACCAATCTCCTTCATTGTTCCAATCTAAAACATTCTTTGTACAAAATGACCACTTATTAGGTTGATTCCAAGTCAATTCATGCACTCCTTGGTATAGCGTTGATGCTTCTTCTTCTAGAATCTCATATCTGAATATTTTTCCAATGAAAATCCACATTCTAGTCTGCATTTCAATTCTTCTAGGGTTTATGCAAACCTCTTTCTCTTCAGGGACTCCCTTTGAAGAGTCCTCCATGTTGACTTCTCATAATACAAACCAATGTCTAGCTCTACAAACTCTTTGATTGCATGTGTGATATTCACACGGTTCCATGCATCCTAGATATCCATGAGAAGGCCAAAACTAGCACCAAACAAACACTTGATTCAATCTCTCACTATTTCACAGTGTTGTAGGGTCTATCTATGTTCTCAATCTACGATGAGAATAAATACAAGTGGTATAAGTGTTTCAATAAAATTCTTGTGAGCATATTCAAATCATGTTTCGATGACTTCCATGAAAAAAACAATAGAACTTCCCTTTTCCATATTTGATATGGTGTCATAGAGCTTTCCAAAAACATCTTTGAGATTTGTGTTTTACAATATCCACAAATTGTCAAAATTCCTTCGCTACTCAAGATTTATTAATTGGTATCACTACTTCGAAATTGTGTTCTATTTGAATGATTAACACTAGTCAATTCTAGCTGTGTTTGGATACATAAATTCATTCCTTCTTCGTTTATAAATTTGAGTCGCCTATCTAGTATCAACCTACCTAGATGTTGTTCCAATTTGGCAGAACAATTTGACCTCTCTCCTAGCTACAGTTTCACTTTTTCTCTCTTTGCCAGGGAACGAAATATCACATTGTTGCTGAGTTGGAAAGGAAAAGCATAGAAATTCAAAGATTTATCCTATTACACTGGCCCATTTTCTTCATGTATTTGGATTCACCCAAAACTCTATATTTTTCCTCAGAATGGTTAGACAATGAATATATGGTTGCGCAATTAAGGCTATGCTTGTTGGAATTCATTTAATGGTGTTGGAATTCATTTAATTCCTTCCATACCAAGTGTGTTCAAAAATGTCCAAGCCTCTTTAACTAGATGGATTCCAACTCTTTCATAAATATTTCTTCTATATTTCTGTGGCGGAGCACAAAATCACCCTATTTCCATTGAAAGTGTTCAATATTTGAGAATTTTGTGTGTGGAGTTACGAGGCTGGAAACCGAGGTTTATTCTAAAGAATATAGTTAAGTGAGAATTTTATGGAAGGCTAACACCATGAAAAGGTTACTAGTATGCTTACATATAGTTCATGGCCAAAAGAGTATTAGTGTGTGACCCAATCTCCATCAAATATCTTTGTTGGTTATGTGAATGAATCTAGATTTGTGCCCGTATGCATCATCTTTTGGAAAGAAGAAAGAGAATTTAATGGTTCTTTGGAGAAAAAGAGGCACATTCAATCCCGAAAATCAATAACATTCTACAATGAGCGTCTTGGTGAATGCATGAATTTTTTGGATAACCAAGTGAAAGAGACAACCTTTTGGGATCAATCGACAATTCAACGTGTTATTGAATCTTGAATCCTACAATACTTGGCATGCCTAAAGTGAAGCTCTTCAATTACATAGTTGTTCGATAAGGATCCATCCGCGTATATGTACCTACTTGTTTCCAAGCATGTGAATGTTGCACATTCACCCTGAATATCAATTCCAATCCATAATCAAGTATACTTGCATATGGTATTTTTCTAAGTTTACTTGTGTTTTTCTATAAACAGGTGCATTTTTGTTGAAGGAAACACCCTCCATTTCTTGCTTGCATTTTTGAGTCTGCTTGTGAAAGGGTGGAGTTGCAAGAAACTCTTGAGGTCTATTTTTGTCTTTAAAATGACTTAGGTTGAGGAACTATTAGAGTTACTAAAAACTCTAATCCTCTCTTCTGTGGACAATATAGTCACCATTGATAAAACCACTCTGCAATTTGTTGTGACCTGCTTGCAATTTTTGCAAGCTAAGGAAACACTACTTCAAACTTAGACTTGACTTCGTCACGATGCACTTGAGAAATAGAATTTGCGACAAAGTTTTAAACCTATCCTTGTTCAAAACCCTATTTTAAAAGATGAAGAGTATGATGAGGCTGATTCAGACCAATAGACAATAAAACAACCACTCAGTCAGATAGCTCTAGAAGTTCAGCTTCTTCTTTCCAAGTGGATCATCATACCTTGGGAAGAAATCAATATTAACAAGCACATAACTGTTCTTGGATATGAAAAGGATGTCACCTTTCATAATCCATATTACACCAAACCCATTCAGTTCTAGAGTGTTGGATTTCTACAAGATGGTTCACATTATCCTGCTCCAGTTCAAGAGAATATTTTTATATGCCAACATTATCAGTGAGTTGGCCATATGAAAGATCAGTTCTTCGATCTTCATCATTGCAATCATTATGGAAAACAAAATAATCATTCAAATAGATGTTTTAACAACAAGAAAACTACAACAATAAAGAAACAATATGAGTGGATTCATTCTTGGTGATGGTCATCAAGAGTCATGAAGATATGTTAGTCATGTTGACTAATCCAGTCTCGAGTATTGATTCATCTTCTAGTGAAAGTATTTTCATCATCTCACCTTGTCCTTGATAGTGGAACAACATCAATGATTGATAGTCATGCTTCCATTTTTGAAGTATTATCAATCGAGTAGTAACAAGTGAGTGTGATCAGTTTGTGGTTTCCCTTAAACCACCACTTAGTATAAGACTTATAGCTTATTCTAGACAATGGTTTGTGGTTTCCCTTAAACCTCCACTTGGTATAAGACTTTCAACTTCTTTTACATCACAGTTTATGTTCATCTTTAAACCATCATTGAGAGCACTTTCAATTAGCAGAAGACATAATCATCTTAATATTTTAGCTAACTTAGGAAATGTTCCAGGAACCATTAAGCCTAGAGCAAGGTTGCAGATCTTGTTGTCATCCTTAAACCACCATATTGGTTTGTGGTATTCCTTAAAACACCACCACCATTTAGTAGAAGACAATAGCTTCTACTGGCCATTCAGTTTGTGGTCATCCCAAAACCACCATATTTAGAGAGCACATTCAACCATGCGCAGTTGCACACTCCCAAATTTCAGCTTACCACTTTAAGATATCATCTCTCACCTTGGACTCACATATACTCCTTCATATTAAGGGGGGGAATGTTGGAAATGTAATCTGTTAGGGTTACTAACAAGACAAAATGTGAACTATCACGTGTGTACGAAGAGTCATCAGTAGTCCAAGAGACCTTGGAAGTTGAATCCAAAAATCAAATCAATGTATATATCAATGTATCATATCATTTAATAAATGAACTTCATGATTTATCTTATATTCTTATCTAACAAGAATGAATAAATTAAATTCCAAGTCCAGGAGCTAATTATGAAGGGCCATATCAGACCAAGCTCCTCATCGTGCGAGATCCCAATTGTTCTAGTACAAAAGTAGGATGGGAAATGGTGATTTTTTATTGATTATAGAGCCATGAACAATATCACAGTCAAGAAGCAGTACCCAATCCCCCAGATTGATGATCTTCCCAATAAGATTAAGGAAGCCAAGTTTTTTAGTAAGATTGATCTGAAGTCAGGATACCACTAGGTGTCGATTGAGAAAACAGATGTATGGAAGATAACCTTAAAGTCTGAAGAAGGTCCCTTTGAGTGTTTGGTCATGCATTTTAGCTTGAATAATGCCCCATCCACATTTATAATGATTATGGATGACATATTGCATCCATTCACAAAATCCTTTGTGGTTGTGTATCTCGATGAAATCCCCACCTTCAACAAAATTTGGGAGGAACATTTGAAGCATATTTAGTAGGTCTTGGGCACCCTGCAACAACACAAGTTATATGCTAATTTGGAGAAGTGATTCTTAGGAATGCATAGAATACAATATTTTGGATACATCATGGATGAGTAGGGTGTGCATGTGGATCTAGCTAAGATCCAGGTCATTCGAGATTGGCCAGCCCCAAAGAAAATTACCAAGCTCTACAACATCTTGGGCCTTGGCAACTTCTACCACCTGTTTATGTTGGGGTTATCTCATATCGCTTGGGCCCTAAGCCAGGTGACCAAGGGTGGAGTGAAGGCCAATTTTTTGTGGGTGGTTTCCTAACAAAGAGCATTCGAGTATTTGAAAATTCTTCCTCTACTCAACACCAAACCTTATTCTACCATACCTGCAACATCCATTTGAGATTGAGATAGATGCTTCAGATTATGCTATTGATGTAGTCCTCACTCAGCATGGGCATATGGTAGCCTATCAAAACAAAACACTATATGATGTTGTTCATAGATACCCCTCCTTCGATAAAGAGATGTACTCCATAATGCAAGCATGTCGACAATGGAAGCATTACAATATGGGGAAGGAAATGATCATCCACATTGGTCACATGCCTTTTTAATTCATGCAGAAATAAGGAATGTTACAAAATGGCCACCATGATTAGTGGTCCATGTACCTGCAACAATTTCACTTGAACATCAAGTACAAGAAGGGAAACACCATCCATGTCCCAGATTTCCTTAGTCGGCCCCTAGTTGTGGTGCTAACCACAGTTCTTAACTCCTATGGGCATGAAACGTCTAGGTGGCCACAATTATACAATAATGACTATGAATTTATTGCTACCTATCATGCATTGACCGCAGGACAAAGAGTTCTAGACTTTCATCTCCAGGCTGGATTGTTATTCCATCTAATCCATATATGTGTTCCTTCAAGCAAGAGTGCAAAGCTGATGTAGGAAGCTCATTACAACTATGCATCTGGACATTTTGGTGTAGAAAAAACAATGGAAGTACTACAAAATCATTTTTATTGGCCGAAGCTTCAACAAGATGTCTTCAAGTACATCATATCCTGCAATTCCTGCACCAT
Organism: Picea glauca; assembly: GCA_000966675.3. Taxonomy (NCBI): domain Eukaryota; kingdom Viridiplantae; phylum Streptophyta; class Pinopsida; order Pinales; family Pinaceae; genus Picea; species Picea glauca. Next base: position 290,400 of record JZKD02S2318920.1, on the reverse strand, counting down.
TTCCATGCCCACCATCGAGAAACAAGGGTTATACAACCCTATTCCTACTCTATATAGGCCTTGGGAATCCATCTCCATGGATCACATGTTTGGTATACCTTCAACCAAGCATGGGAATGACTGTGCCTTTGTGGTCATTGATTGATTCTCTAAGATGGATATTTTGGCACCCTGTAAGAAGATAATCATAGTTAAGGCCACCACCAAGATCTTCTTTAAACATGTTTGGGTTGATTTTGGTGTTCCATGAACCATTGTCTCAGATCAAGACACTAGTTTCTTGAGCACTTTTTGGTCCATCCTATGGTCAATGATGGACACCAAGTTGATCAAATTGACTTCCTTCCACCCACAAACTAATGGGAAAACAAAGGAAGTCAATATGATGATTGTCCAGATCTTGAGGATGTAAAATTCAAAACATCCATGCACATGGGATGAAATCCTTTTGTATGTTCAACATAGCTACAACAGATCCCTCCATAGATCTATTGTCCATAGCCCTTTTTAGGTGTGCTTTGGGTTCCAACCATTGGCCCCCATTGATGTAGCTCTTCCCATTGCAGCTGCATAGAAAGAGTCCTCCCATGGTCAGACCGAGGTTGATTGAGAAATAAAATTTGTTGAGAGAATCCAACACATCCAACAATAATTTCATGATATTTTGTAGAAAACCAATGCCAAGTACAAGCAGTGCCATGATCGACATAGAGTAGCACACAAGATTCAGGTGGGAGATAATGTATGGTTGTATTTGTAGAAAGAGTGCCTCACAAAACCTCATCAGAAGCTATTCCCACTCTAATATGGGCCTTACACGATCACCAAGGTTGTGGGTGACAATGATTTTGAATTAAGTATTCCTCCTTTCCTTGGTTTGCACCCAATATTTAATGTGGAACTGCTTCGACCATATTTTCCACCTCTCCTGGACACTTTAGATGCAACCAAGCACTTGCCCCCTACAAAACTCAATATTGACTGCATTGAATAGGTGATAGTTGATTAGCTCATGGACACCAAGATGAAGAGCACCCACCAACATAACATTTAACGATATTGGGTCATCAAAGCAAGGAAATTTCTTCTTCAGGGAAAGTGGCTCACCAAGAGTCAGATTCAAAAAAAGTTTCCCCATATGCTAGAGGAAATTGACACAATGGATACCTCTGCTTCCTAATGGGGGACGAATGATCCAGGTGGACATCGACAGACTCTCACCTATTCCAATGGCTCAAATTATAGTTTCCGTCTTGGTATTTTTTCTATAGTTTTCCAGGTCCCAAACTTCCAGGGCCATTTTGAGGCCCCAAACGATATATTTTTTACATGGTAGTGCCCAATATATCCCTATTGGGATCTATTGAGATGTTTGAAATGTGTGATTCTCGGATAGACCTTTCCGATGAGGTACCGAGAGCCCCAAATGAATATTGTATGCAAAAGTTTCTCCCTTGGGAAGTTGACGTATCAACTACACCCATCGAGGCCCACAATCCTTTTGGCGTTTCATATTTTGGGGTTAGGTTTTTGGATGTTTAAGGTTTTCTCATTTATTGTTTATGTTAAAAAGGCCTTTGGAGCCTCATTATAATCAACTTCTTGTAAATGAGCGTAGCTGACACATCTCTCTTCAAAGATAAGCTACCACCATTCTAGCTAGCTTGTCTGCTTTGCATTTTACAATCTTTTGTATTCCATACACTCATTAATAGAATATGAGTCTTACTATATGACTATGTTCCTAGTAATATATCTATGTATTCCTTGTTATATCTATATTATATTTCTCCCTTCATGTCGTTCTCCAAATAATCCGGATCATTATTCCAACAACTGTATTTTGTATTATGAGATGCTAATTTTATTTATAACAAGTAAATCACTAGTAAACAATTTATCTAGATGTTAGGATTACAAAGTTAACACAAAATGATGTTATGATTGTTGACAATGTATATTTTGCATCAACCTCGATGTAATTTGAATCTAAGCAGTTACATAATGACTTGCAATTGACACTATAGAAAACCAAAATAGGGTGAATATGACACAGATGCATATTAAAATGATACCACCTCACCACAACCAACACATGACTGATGCAAATTTAATGAAAAAACAACTTTATATGTGTTTCGTTACAATGCATATGATGCTTGTAAGATGCAATGATGAACTGAGTGATGCAAATTGCAATGATAATATGACATCATCAAGTGTGTGTTGACCTTAATGATACAATATACTCATGCTCTAATACAATGACAATGCAAATTACAATGTACGTGGGAGCGTTGTGTGGTGAATCATGAGAACTTACTCTTTTTCCAAAACATATACATTATAGGATGATGCAAGAGGTGACACTAGGGTAGTATATTAGTGGTGAAATATATTCATATAAACCTAAAAATAAGTATTCTTCTTATCAATGATTTTTTTTAATATTAAAACTATTTTGATTTTTCCATTTACATATTGGACACTTTTTTCCAACATAATGCTTTGTTTCATATATTCAATAGCTTATTTTTTTTATTTTTTTCTTTCATTTGAGATCATTGTCCTCTCTTCAACTGTTTTATTTACTTACAAACCCTAGTTAGATATGTCATAACCATTCAAACAAATGGTATCAGCCATGTATATTTTATATCAATTACCAAATGTTGCAATTTTGAATGGAATTTGAATTTGCAATGTGGTTAGTCTATGAAACAATAAGGCTAGTTCTATACCAATACATAGGAATGGGGAGACTCTTAGAGAAGTATTGAAGGGAAAGGTAAGAAAAGGCTACAAAGTAATTCTTTTGGTTTGGGATGATTTATTTTGTGTAACAAGAGTAACAATATTGGAGGCTTCATCCATAGTGGTAATGAAGAAATGTTCAATTACTTGAAATATACCAAAGTCAAAGTTGTGTTTTTCCATAGATATCAACCAAAAGTAGGGATTGTGTTTTTCACACCACCAAATTTCTATACAATTCGAAGCATATAAAAGAATAATTGTTTCATTTCTCAATGGACTTGATCTCTATGATGGTAATTATGATGACCAAAACCACCCCCTTTTCACCCACTAATCATAATCTAGAAAGATGATTCTCATAATGGATATCTAAAGTGTGTTGCATTGGAATATGTAGGACCTATATTGCCATGAAATGATATCTATGCCAAGATAGAATACCCTGCAACCTAATACATTCTCACCAACTTTGAACAAGGCCTGGAAGGAACAAGGCGAAGAAGACAATCTACTAAACATTCACAATATGGGTGACATAATTCCAATGGCCTCAGTCATAGAATGATTAGCCAGAGACTTGGACTCCTCAAATATTTTATTCTATATATGAGAAGGCCACATTTGGATTCCCACCAAGTCCAACAATTGTTTCCATTATTGTATTATTTGTAGGAAAATGCAATTCTACATGAAAAGGACTTCATATATATGGAAAACCAAAATTTCTTGGGTAGTCGTGCTTCCTAGGACTCAATGTTGGATGTTGGTTGTGATTATTTCATACTAATTGTGATCCGGATTTGGGAGTGGAATGAACTAATTAACAGAATGAATACAATAAAAACAGAGATATGGAGAGTAACATATATATCCAATGAACAATATCTTCTATTGAATAAATGAAATAGGATGAAGTTGTAAAATTGCAGAACTGAAACTCTTGCTTGAATGGTGGTAGTTATCTATGAGAAGAGAAGTGGTTGCTATGCACATCCATCTGAGAAGAATGGTTACAATGTGGATCTAGAGGCATTTTTTATATTACTCATGAATTCCAAAACCCTAGACATCCAAAAACCTAACCCTAGGAGGTGAAACGCCAAAAGTCATGTGGGGCCCTATGGGTAAGTTCGTACCTCAACTTCCTGGGGTCATAACTTTGTCATAGGACCTTTGTTTTAGGTGTGTGATAGGTCGTTGGAGAGGTATTTCATAGAAATACAAATTATGCCAAAAAAAACACTGTTTATGGCTCCAAAATAGCCGTGGAAGTACAACAAGATGTGTTGACATGAAAACATACAAAATAAGCCATTTGGATTAGGTGAGAGGCCATCAGTATCCACCTGGAATATGTGTAGGGATTCAAAAATCCCCATAAGAGTATAACCCACAATTACAAAGAAGTACAAAATAACATGTCGAACTAAAAACATACAAGAGGATCCAGTTGTGATAGGTGGGTAGCCACCAATATCCACCTAGATCAATCCTCCCTCCTTAGGAAGTAATTGTCCCCATTTCATTGAGTTCCCACATCGGGTGAGGAAAATTTTGTTTGATTTGGCCTCAGGTTAGCCACTTGCCTTGGTGTAGGATTTGCCCTGCCTTGACAACATAAAAAAGATGGATCCTCTACTGGTGAATTCCCTTGACTCGCGTGTCCACTATCTGATCAATGGATTCTTGTTCCATGCATTCAGGGTTGAGATCTATTGGTTTCAGTTGTTCTAGAATCTCTAAAGTGTCCAATAATGGTGGAAAATATGGCCGAAGGAGGTCCACATTGAACACTCGGTGCAGGTCAAGGAAGGGTGGAGTGTTGAGATCAAAAGAATTTCTACCCACAACCTTGGTGATCGTGTAAGGCCCATAGTGAAGTGGACAGATATTTCGATGGAGTCCTATGAGACACTCCTTCTAAAAATGTAACCAGACTTTGTCACCAATCTGAAACTGGTGCAACACCCTATCTTGATCATGGCTTTTCTTGTACTTAGTATTGGATTTCTGTAAAATCTCTTGGACCTGTTGGAGGATGTGTTGAATTCTCTCAATGAATCTAGTGGATTTGTCAGTCCCAGACTAAACATGGGAAGTGTTTTTCTTTGTGGTGGAAATATGGAGTGCAACATCAATGGCACCCAAGGGTTGGAATCCCAGCCTCGCCTGAAATGGGATATGGCTGATGGATCTAAGAAGAGCCCTATTGTAATTGTGTTGAACATAGAGGAGACTCTCATCCCATGTATGTGGATGCTTAGAGTTGTACATGCATAGGATGTGCACAATCATCCAATTGAGGACCTTTGTTTGTTAATCTATTTGGGGGTGGAAATAAGTGGATTTATTGAGCTTGGTGTCCAACAGTGACTAGAGACTCGACCAAAATGTGTAGAGGAACCTGTTGTCTTATTCGGAGATGATGGTTTGTGGTATCCCAAAATGGACCCACACTCATTCAAAGAAGAGCTTGGTAGTATCTACCGCTTTGATATTCTTCTTCCAGGATGTGAGGATGGCCATCTTCGAAAATCGATCAACGACCACAAATACGCATCCATTTCCTTTCTTGGTGGATGGAAGGCTAGAGATGTAATCCATTGAGATGGATTTCCAAGGCTTCTCGGGAGTAGGAAGAGGGATGTACAAGCCTTGCTTCTTGATGGTTGGCTTGGAAATGTCACGGATAGTGAAATATCCGATATACTTGCTGACGTTTTGTTGAAGTTTTGGCCAATAAAAATGTTTTTGAAGAACAACCACGTTTTTCTCCATGCAAAAATGTCCCGCCATCCAACTGTAGTGGGATTCCCATATCATCTTTGCATGCTCGCTTGTAGGAACACAGATATGGACCAGATGGCATAATAGTTTGTCCTGAATGTGAAAATTGGTGATAGTTACACCTGTGCCCAAGAGATGATAGGTGGTAGTGAGTCTGGACATTGTTGATAAAGTTGGGGCCACTCAGATGCCTCATGTCCACAGGAATGGAGCACAGTGGTGAGTGCAACCACAGGAGGTCGACTGAGGCAGTCAACGACGTGATTTAAGATCCTTGTATTATACTTGATGTTGAGATGGAACTATTGTAGGTAGGTGGACCACTTTTGATGGAATTCATTCTGCAATTTCCCTTATGTCTGTATGAACTGCAGAGGCTTGTGATCAGTGTGGATGATCATCTCCTTTCCCAGAATGTAATGTTTCCATTGACAAAAGGATTATACAATGGAATACATTTCCTTGTCATAGGTGGGGTATTTCCAAATAGTATTGGAGAGTATCTCACTATGGTATTCCATTGGATGACCGAGTTGAGTGATAATTGTGCCTGTAGCATAGTCATATGCATCAATCTCAATCTCGAACGGTTGTTTCATATTGGGTGAGGAGAGTACTGGAGCTGAGTACAAGTGACGCTTTATATCATCGAATGCTCATTGTTGTTCCTTCCCCCACATGACATTTTCCCTGCCACCTCCCTTGGTCACATGGATGAGGACCCATGCAATATGGGAGAATCCCAACATGAACCGTTGGTAGAAGTCGGCTAGTCCCAAGAAGATCTGAAGCTGAGTTAGTGTGGTCAGGGATGGCCAGTCATGAATGAATTGGATCGTAGCTGGATCAACATGTAACCCATGCTCATCAACAATGTATCCCAAGTATTGGACCCTGTTCATGCCAAAAGATCATTTTTCCAAGTTGGCATATAGCTTGTGCTGCCGTAGAGTGCTCAAAACCTGTTGAATATGTTGCATGTGCTCCTCCCAAGTTTTTTTGAAGATGAGGATGTAATCCAAATATACCACCACAAAGGATTTGGTGAAGGGTCTCAATACATCATCCATCAACCTCATGAAATTGGGTGGTGTATTTGTTAAGCCAAAGGGAATGACCAGTCATTCGAAGAGACCTTCCTTATATTTGAAGGTTGTCTTCCATACATGAGTTGGTTCGATGGGAACTTTGTGGTAGCTAGACTTTAGGTCAATATTGCTAAAGAAATTCCCCCCCTTGAGTTGTTCAAGAAGGTCATCAATCATTGGAATAGGGTATCAGTTCCTGAATATGATTTTGTTTAAGGATCTATAATCAATGCAGATTCACCAAGTCCCATCCTTCTTCTGCACTAGTACAATCGGGCTTCCACAAGGGGAGGCGTTGGGTGAGATGTGCCCCTTTTGAAGAATCTCTTGGATCTGATGCCTGGTTTCATCATTTTCCATTAGTGAGCGATGATATACTAGTCCATTAGGTAGAGGTGTACCAGGGGTCATATCAATTGGATGCTTGACTTCGCAGTGCATCGGTACCTTGGTGAGTGAGGAGAAGATGTCTCTGTATTCTTCCATGATCTAGTCCACTTTCTTATGATACAAAGGGAGGCTCTGTGTAGAGGTCACAAATGTGGTGGCGACCCTCTGCTTACTGTGAGCATGGATCACAAAGAAGAAAAACTTCTCGGTCTATGAAATGACCTTATTGCATTGCTTAGAAGAGATTAAAGAAATAGCAGTAGGCGGCGCTACCTCCAGTATCCTGTACAATTTTCTACCCAAAGTAATAATAACATTGTGAGGTCTAAACTCATACAAAACATGACACTTACATAAATATGGTTGTCCTAAAAGAACATCACAAACTTCAAGGGGAGCAATATCACACAATACCTCATATTTGAAAGGCTTGATGTCGTAGGGAAAATGGCATTGTTGGATGACTCGAAGATCTCTTCCTTGGTGACGACAACCAATGGTGTAGGGTTGCGGGTGCAGTGTCATTGGAAGGTCCAGTTGATTTATAACCTCTATTGAAATCATGTTCTTATGAATTCCTCTATCGACAATGAAATGAAGCAAAGTCCCCTTTACCCACATTTGTGAGTGAAAGAGACATTCCCCTTCCTCTGGTTCTTCTGGTTCACTTGGCCGGACTTTGGTGGTAGTGATAGTGGCATTGGGTACAACATCGATAATTCACTTCCCTCCTTTGGGATTTGATTTGGAATCAGAATCGGCCTCTGACTCGGAAGCCTTCATCTCGAACACGAGTGAATTCTTGGAGCGACATTCTTCAGTGTTGTGCCAAGGGATTTTATGGTACTCACACCGTTTTCTCGTGTCCTTCTTCATCTTCTCATTTCCTTTATTATGTTGCATCTTGGACTTGTTGTCCTGAGAGTGGCCATCTCGGCTGAGTCCCTTGTTGTGTGGGTTGGGGCCATCATTTCCATGTTGCAGCTGTGAGGAGTTTGCAGATCCAAACTCTCGCCTCTTCTGCTTAAATTTATGCTTGATCTTGACAATGTATCTATAATACATGCCCAATGAGGCGATGTCTAGAAACTCCATTTATGTTTGAATGTATATATGCAAACAACCATGGTATTTGAGCATCATATGATGCTCAAAGTCTTTGATACCCAATTTGGTGCGCAGGGTATGAAAAATATTGGTGAAATCTGGTATTGTCTGGTCCCTTTCTTGACGCAAGGTGGTCCATCTAGTGTATTGGTCCTCGTAGCTTCCAACATGGTAGTATTGTTTTTTAATGGTGTACTGGAAGGAATCCCATGTAGGGGCCACCACAAATATTGCAGATTCCTCTACGACCCTTTACTCAGAGTAAGTATCCCACCAGTCCTTAACATGGGGTATGACCTTAAGGAGTGAAAACGTAATATTGTCCCTATAGGAAAAATTGTGGAACGAAAAATACCCTTCGAGTATATTCAACCATTTATCTACAACATCCACATATATCCATCCTTCAAATAATGGAATATAAAAATTTACCTCTACGTTGAAGGGGGTTGCATGGTCGCTTGATGAATATGCTTCTCGTCAAAGGATTTGCACAAATTTATCCATCATTTCATTCCTTTGTCACGCGAGGGATTCCTCGAGCAAAATTTTAATAGGATCTTCTGCTCCATCATATTTATTTTTGTCCCCCATGGGTTGTTGTCAGGCTCAACGTGGCCGATATTGCAATGGATTGATTGGTTCGAGTCCCAACTTCTTGTAACCAGATCTTGTCAGGGACATGCACGAAGAAAAACAAATGAAGAGAAAACCACTCTAATACCATTGCTCTGGATTTAGGAGCGAAATGAACTGATTAACAAACTAAATACAATAAACATAGAGATATGGAGAGTAACACATATATAGAGTGAACAATATCTTCTATTGAATAAATGAAATAGGATGAAACTGTAAAACTGCAGAACTGAAACACTTTCTTGAATGGTGGTATCTATCTCTGATAAGAGATGTGGCTGCTATGTGCATCCGTCTGAGCAGAATGATTACGATGAGGCTCTAGAGGCCTTTTTGATATTACTCATGAATTCCAAAACCCTATACATCCAAAAACCTAACCCTAGGAGGTGAAACGACAAAAGTCATGTGGGCCCCTATGGGTAAGTTGGTACCTCAACTTCCCAGGGTCGTAAATTTTGATACGACCTTCATTTTAGGAGCGTGATAGCCCATTCAAAATTTCTTTCAGAGAACTACACATTACGTGGTCAAACTATGACTCTGTCTATAGTTTGACTGTGGCGAGCCAAAAAAACATTGTTCAGGGCTCCAAAATGGCCCTGGAAGTACAACAATATGTGCTGACATGAAAAAATACAAAATAAACCAGTTGGATTAGGTGAGAGGCCACCATTATCCACTTGGTATATGTGTAAGGCTTCAGACAACCCCAGAAGTGTAGAACCCACAATTACAAAGAAGTACATAAGAACATGTTGAACTAAAAAAGGACAAGAAGAGCAAGATGGAATAGGTGGGTGGCCACTAATTTCCACTTGGATAAAATTGAGTTGGTCTAGAGATAATGCTAGAAATTTAATTCTTAATCCATAACAATAATCAAAGATCCAATGTATTCTTTGAAACATAAAATTCTATAGGGATTTTGTTTCATTGAGGATCTTAAAAGGGACATTGATTTTAATATGCTAGAATTTTCAAACTATCAATTGAGCATCATATATCAATCTGATCTCTGAATGATGATTCCGATGGGGATCGAAATGAGTGAATCCTTTCACTCCTTGAATGAAAATATGTCATCTTTAAACTCTCTTCTATCTTGCATATACCATGTTTAATCATTTTCAAAATAGTTATGTAAAAACATTACATGCATCACTAGATAGACATAATTTATATTTAAATATTTATATGATATTTTGGACTGGCTCATCAAGTGGAAGAATATTTTTCTTCGTTTTCATTCCCCATTTTTTGAAATATTGAAATTGAATTCTGAAATAGTATTTTATTTTTAGCCTTCATTTCATTTTTTGCTCCATTCTCTCTAATTTGTTGAAAAAAACAATATTCCATCTTTCATATCTCTCACTTTTTGTAAATCAGAAAGATGTGGTTTAGAAACATTCCCAAATACTTTTTCCTTTTATTCTTCACTCCATCGGTAGTTTTTTGTGTATAGCTTCAGATTCATTGGGTCATTTTATTATGGGAATGTGTTCTAAGATTACTATGAGTTGAAGCTAAATATAGTCATAAATAAATTCTTCTTAGTCTTTTTGTCTCTAACATGTTTGATTAGCTGGAATTATTTCAATCCTACGTAATGATATGTTGTTAGATTTTCCTTTTTCCTATGCAACACTTTTTCAACTTCATATTTGGTTTTTTCTTGGATATAGTAAAAGGATCGAAGTTGTGAATAATTACTATATGTTATATTAGGTTCTGTTGTAGGGGCTAGTCGACTCTGTCGACTAGGCTCACCATTTGACTAAGAAATAGTCAGTCGACTGACGTAGTTGGAAATGTAAGTCGATCGAAGTATCTGATAATCGATCGACCCAAGGAGTTAAGTAGTTTCAATTACCTGGTAACTAGATATATAGGAGTATAAATAGACAAGCACATAGAGACTCTGGTAGCTCTGTGGGAGAGATTGTATACATTGTAATGTATTTCTATATCCTTTAATAAAAAAATATCTTTGGGATCTCACTACTTATGTATGTCTTTGTCTATATCTATATGCATGTATCTCCAATGGTGGTTGTGTCAGGACTACTCGTAACTCTCCCTAATTTCCCCTATATTACAACATTGGTTTTGTTGTCGATTGTTTTGAAATTCGGCATGTAGAAGCATACATAGATGCTAACCCTACAAGACATAGGTGAATAGTGGGAGCGCAAGAATGAAAATTACATTAAAAATTAAGCCAGAAAAAAAAAATCTCTCACTCATAGAAGAAAGAGCAATATTATTTTCAGAAACACATGAAAGATTTTTAGAAGTCACCCTTGAAGCGATATTTTAGTACATCAACAACTTGGGTAATGCGTAATTTGATAACCGATGAGAAACTAGGTGTCAAGCTTATGAACATACGATGAATGAATTTGCATGATTGGTTCGAGAAAGTTGTCGAAGACTATATCTCAAATCAAGCTGTCAAATATCGAACATCTCTTGATAGAATAAAAGAAAAAATTTATACTAACATGAACGAAGGCTTCTTGTGTACTATATCGACATTGCTTCATAAATTCCTCCTCGACAAGGGATTCAGTGACATTTTTGAATACCGACCTCGACTAGGCACACCGTTACCAAATAGTAACTATCAAGAGAGGGACGAAGAGTTAGAAGGATTTCTTGACGAAAAGTGAAAATATACAAGACAAGCCTAGGATTATTTTCTTAATATATGAACATGGCCAGTATTATCGGACTCGAGTAATTCAAGGCAGTAATGGGGGGTTGGTCGAATTTGTGAGATTCCACAAGGAAATCATACCAAAATTCTTGATTACTAAAGCATAAATTTCGTCAAGAGGATGTTAAGCCCTAAATAGTGGCTCATTACCCCTTAATTGGGACATATTATATTAGTAATGTTATTTTATTTATGTCGGCTTTAGGCCATTAGTTGTAATTATACCTCCTAGTCTC
>JZKD02S2318920.1:212745-263798 GCA_000966675.3 Picea glauca | reverse complement strand
ATTTATGGAAAGTGGTTAACCCTAAAATAAGGAAAATAGGTTAAGTGACCTAGAAATGGGTTAAGTGACCTAAAAATGGGTTAAGTGACCTAGAGAATGAAAGTATAAATAGGATAGCAATGGTCTCTTGTAGATCATCCTTTTTGTGGATCAATGGAAAGCTTCTTGTGAGAATATCTTTTGGAGTATTGATGGAGAGCTTCTTGTGAGAGCTTCTTGGGCATTTTTGGTGTGGAACACTTGAGTATATTGAATATATATAGGTGACTGAGGTAACCAAGGATATATAAGGTGAATTTCAGAAGGAAGGTGAAGAAAACAGGGCCGGAATTGAAGGAAGGATAAATTATTTTCATGATGCTTTCTAAGGTATGTTATTTACTGGTCATCTCACCATTTTCGCTATAACTTTTGTTCTATAATGATTTAGATCCTGAAATTTCTAGTCAAGTGAGAAAACATATCCAAGCATCTGTGGTTTAAAATTCAGCTTGTGGGTTGTTGTATTTTTGGAGTTACACTCCGTGGAAAATAGGGTTTGTGGTCAGTGCTGAAACTAGTCAAAATTAGGTGTTTTGGGTAAAAACGTCATAACTTATTCATAACAGATCCAAATTCAGTGAGACAAAATGTTTTGGTTAGGGTATAGTCTGTAGTATTTTTTGTAATAGGTTTAGATAATTTCATCAAATATTTTGTGTGGGGCACGCTCTACAAGGTCGCTCTCTAGAATAAGCCAAAATTCAGCAAGGTATGCCATTTGTGCTATAACTCCTTTTCTGAGAGGTTCCAAGTAGTGAAACTTGGAGGAATTGCATTAAATACACTGAAGAAAATTGTGTATCATTTTTAGATCTTTATACATTACAGGTTCAAAGTTATGATTACTTCAAGTTAGGGTTGTTGACTAATCCAAAACTAGTCATGGTTGAGACAAGCAGTTAATGAGTTGGCACATACATGAGGTGTATAGTTGATGATGTTGGTACATATTGATGAGTCATTTTTTATGAGTAGTTGACACATGATTGGTATATACTTGGTACATGGTTGGATGCACTTGTTTATGGTACAGGCTGATTACAGGTTGTCTGGCACAGGTTGGTGCATGGTTGATGCTCTTGTTTATGGTACAGATTGATATTTGTTGAGGATTGTTGACTCATCTCAGTTGGTGCTGAGAATGTAACATGAGTCTTGCATATAGAGTTGGTGCTCTTGTAGAGTTGTACTCTATTCAGTTGTTGCTGAAAAAACCCTCCGATTGAAGTCCATAATAAAAAGAAAAATTGTACATATATCTTGTGTTCCTTGTGGAGATGATTTGTTGATGATATATTGCTTATATATGTTGTTGATATGTATTAAAATATAACTTATTATTAATGAAAACAATGGGTAATGAATAAATGTCGAATGCTAACTAATGAGTTTTGTGTAAGAGGAAATTTTGGGAAAAATATCCCCACACTCATTCAGCCCCCCCTCTAAGTGTGGTAGGTGTGTCCAACAGAATCGACGTGACCATTGGGTCGATGATTAGTCTAGTATGAAGATCAAAGTTCTCAAATCAAAGAGATACTTTCTGCAGTCAACACGAGGCAGTTATTCCTCGAGTACAACCCAGTAAAATATCAACTTGTAGAAAAAGTGACACATGAAAACCCGATCGAAGACTCGACAAATCAGTCGAAAAATATTCTAACACATACACCACAGAAAGAGCGTACCCCTGAAAAGACAATAAAAATGGGATTTAACCAAATACCCCTATACAAGGGAGATGAGGACCCAAAAATACATTGGTTCATGTGTGAAAGATTTTGGGATATCGCAGACATCACCGATGAAGATAAACATATGGCACAATTAAGAGCTTCCCTCCAACACTGTGCCCTGACATGGTTTATGAACTAGACAAAAAATCAAAACCGGAAAAAGTTTGACATAAAAGATAATTTTCTAATGTTTTTTAAAGTCCAATATGTCACACACTTGGCTGCACAAAAGTTAAAATAAATAAAACAACTACCAAGCGAATCATTACGAGAATATGATAAAAGATTCCAACAACAATCAACTAAAGCTTTCTAGTTCAATGGTACGTCGTTGTGTTATTGCAATGAATATGCTTGCCATTACACTTGTACAAAATAAACACCTACGAAGATGCATTACAGAAATCACAAAACATCGAATTGGATGACGAGGACCCATCAACTACTTCATCGACCAGAAGACTTGAAGAAAAAATAGATCACTTACAACAAATGATAAAGAATTTGTCTATAAGGAGAAATGAAATTTGGTGCACATGATGTTGCGAAGAAGGACATATGAAGAAAAGGAGTAGCCTCAATGATCAACCGCCACCAACAATAGATGCACATAGAGTACAAGATCATAAATATTGCAACATATGCAAGTGTCTTACTGATCATAGTGTACAATATTGTCCACACAATCTGAAAAATACCAAGTGGTGCTATATATGTGAAGCTTCTAAACATAAAACATCAGAATTTCATTTCAATGCATGGAATCAAGGTGGTGTATGAACAGTCTATCACACAAAATCCATCTTCCAAGATAAAAATTACGGTCTAAGGGATGAATACTACGGTCGAAGTCGAGGTTGAGGAGGTTGTGGTTGATTTGGTGGTCAAGGTCAAGGTCAAGGACAACCATACTGCTACAACTGCTGGAAAGATGACCACATCAGTCTAGATTTCCCAATGAAAGATAGAATCGACTTGAAATTATGCAATATATGTGATGTCGGTGATCACTCATTAGAAGAGTGCCCAGTAGTACTTAACAAAAATATGACTAGAAAAAATGTAAATCTCCTACATGCAGTACCGAAAGAAGAAGTATTGAATTCAAAAAACTTAAATATCATCACAAGATCTGGCACAAGACAAGATATTAACAATACCAACTTTAATGAACAACATAAACGAAATGATAGTTTCTTTCCAAATCCTGATAAGGAAGAAACAATTATGAAAGAAGGTATCATATTCTTTACTAAAACAATGGAAGATGGAATGAATATATTACACAAGAATTCCTACAACTATTACAGGAAAAACAGTCATTCGGTCGATTGTTGGAACTGCTAAATATATTAAAAGAATACAAAGAAGGACAAAAACCAGCAAAGGATGTCAAACAACTCTCATATGAGCATAAATATTATGATCCATGAGTTGACCTAGAAATCAATGAAGTATCTATCAAACAAGTAGTTGTCGATTTTGGATCCCAATTTAATATCTTACCTTGAGAAAATTGGAAAAGACTAGGTCGACCTTCTTTAGAACCAACTCTGAACTATATCAAATTTATGGATCAAAGGTTGATAGATCCCATTGGTATTCTCAGTAATGTCGACATTTAAATATTGGGTATTCTGACTCAAGTCGACTTTGAAGTCATCGACCTAGTCGAGGGGATGCCAACATATGCAACACTTGTCGGTCGATCGTGGGGTCAAGAAATGAAAGCACATATCTCTCTGGAAAAAGACAGAATCAAATTAAAAAGGTGATGTAAGAAAACTAATCATTCCCGTAAACCAAAATAAGGAAAACCATGGACTGAATGATGGGATGCAGAACAAGAGGCTTGGTGCCTGTATCAATTAAACAATGAACAAAGAGATTATGTAGAACCGACCACACAAGGAGAAATTTTGAGAGAATCTCCCATTTCGGTTAGACATAACTTCGACTCTTCTCTATACAACTGGAAAATCAAGAATTATGAAGCGCACATCAAATATTTTTGGTCCATTGAAATCATCCCAAAGCATCTGAGAATGTGCTACTTGATTCAGGCGGTGCCAATAATGTATGAAAAGAAAATTCGACAGACTCCCACTCTTATACCAATCGACAACCGAATAAGCAAGCCCTTACAATATAATGAATGACACACACCTTCGACACATGTCAAAGCAATGTCGAAATCAGTCTAAGAGAAAGGAAGAACGCAGAGCCTCATGTAAACCTTCACAAGACAAGACGCAAGATGGTGCGAAACACACTCCCCCATGTTACAAATGTGGATGACAGTGTCGACATATTTCATTGAATGATTTGGCGACTAGAAGCTATCCAAAGTAGTTGATATCCCCATTTTCAGGGTTGGGTATGATCCAGTAGAACATATTCAGTGATGTGAAAACAAACGGTGAAGTATAGGTTACAGAGATGAAAGGTTATGGCCCCACATGTTTCTAAGAATGTTAGATGAAATACCAAACAAGTGGTATAAGATTGAAGAAGATTGCAGCCATACATTAAATTGGGAAGAAATTAAACAAAATTGTGTGCAAGACTTTGAATTCAATCCAGAATAGGAACACATGAAAGAAGAAACACAAGAAATTAGAAACTTCTTAGAAAATATGGCACTAGCTGCACATAAAGAAAAAGGGAAAATGAAGATGGATTTAGGATCGACATCGACTTGCAATCTTGTGTCGATGGAAAATAAGGAAGTCTCGACGGAATGAAGACTCTACATGGAAAATATAAGGTTCCCAGGAAAAAGATTTTAGTGGAAAAAGGACCACCCAACATTATAGAATCATGTGAAATTAGTATTCAACATAGCAATAGAACAAAAAGAAGATCAGGAATAGCCTGAATTCCTATAACGTTTTACAAAAATGGAAGTGGGGGAATGTTATCTTGACAAAGCAAAAGCACTAGAATGGATGGAGGTCGAAATTAAAACAAAATAATTTGACATATCAAACAACAAACGCCCAAAAATGGTATGAATAGGTGATTATTGGATGGACAATAAAATAGTTGATATAGTCAACTTGCTAAAATAATATAAAGACGTGTTTTCCCATGACTACACGAACTTGAAAGGACCTATTGAAGAAATGGGAGAGATGAAGATCGAATTCATTCCAGGGTAAAATTCAATTAAAAAATGACCATACAATCTATCCCACAAATATAAGTCGATTGTCAAAAAAGAGATCGAAGGAATGTTGCAAGCAAATATCATTTAACCGATCGACAAATAAGAATGGGCAAGCCCCATGGTGGTGCAACCGAAGAAACATGACCCCAAGAAGCTCAGAATCTGCATCAATTTTAGGGGACTCAACAAATTGACTGTGACAGATTTGTTTCCTACCCCCTTCGTTGATGAGATCATTAATGAAGTCGTTGGCCATGAATGCTACTCATTTACCAACGAATTCTCATGTTATAATCAGGTTCCAATAGCAAAAGAATATTAGTCAAAGACAACATTCATCTCAGAATTTGGATCCTTCGCCTACAGAGTCATGCCATTTGGACTGAATAATGCACCAACAGTCTTCCCGAGAATAGTTGTTAGGGAATTTCAATTATATATAACTATGGTTGTCTACTTTGACGACTAGACGATATACAACTTATTTAAAAATCATATACAATGGCTTAGTCTTATTCTAGAACGATGTAGGAAAATCCAACTATCGTTAAATATTAATAAATGCATATTTGATACACCAATTGGAATCCTGCTAGGACATGTGGTATGTAAATATGGAGTAAAAGTCGACATGGAAAAGATTAAAATTATTCTTGATTTAAAGCCGCCTTTGAACCAAAAGCAAATCAAAAACATTCTGGGACACACTAGATACTATAGAAATTTTATATGCCACTACTCGGACATCACATTTCCAATGGATGAGCTTCTACAAAAATAAATCAAGTTTATATGGAAGCCAAGATTGTCATGAATCCTTTGAATTCCTAAAAAAGAAGTTGGTCGAAGCTCCAATACTAAAATTTCTTGATTGGTTGAGAAGGTTTCATGTACATGTTGATGCCTCCAACATTGTTGTCGGTTCGGTGATATTACAACCATATAATGACACAGTCGATCATCCAAACGCATACTCAAGTCATAAATTAAGCAAAGAAGAAAGAAACTATTCGACCACGGAAATAGAAGCCTTATCAATGATATTCGCTTTACATAAATTTCATCATTACCTACTTGCCAATCCATTCACATTTTTTACAGACCATCAAGCATTGAAATATTTGGTTAATAAACTAGTCTACCAAGGAAATATTTTTCATTGGTTACTTTTATTTCAGGAGTTTGAGTTCAACATAATCATACGACCTAGAAAAAAGAACATTCAACCCGACCACCTCTCACGACTTGAAATGAGAGAATACTCGACGAGAACTGATGAAAACCTCCCAGATGCACACTTATTCAGAGTTGAATCCGCTCCTAAGGATTTAGAATATATAAAAAAAAAATTAGAAGAAGGAAAGGCCCCAGAAGATCTCTCGACAAGCAAAAGGAAAGTACTAGCTGCATTAAAAGTTGCACCTTTCAAAATCATAAAATAGTACCTCTATAAAATGGGAACCGATGACCTTATAAGGAGATGCATTCATGAACATGAAAGATAATATGTCATTAATGAGGCTCACGTAGGACCATTTCAGGGCCACTTCCAAGCAGACACGATGACCATAAAGATATTGCAAGCAGGCCTATGGTGGCCGACTCTACATAAATATTGTTGGGATGAAGTTAGAAAGTGCGATATTTTTCAAAGGCTTTAGTGACCTCCGTGGAATAAATGAAACTCCTCTCAGTTCAATAAATCCTAATCGAGCATTCAAAATCTAGGCCATTGACTTTGTTGGGAATTTTTTAGATAGGGAAAGAAGAACCGGTGCTAAGTATATTATCATTGTTGTAGAATATGTGACTAAGTAGGTAGAAGTTGAGCCAGTCGAATCATGTACCAAAGAGGTTGCAAAAAAATAAATCTATGAGAGGTTTGGTTGTCCTCTTACACTAATTAGTGACCAAGAAACACACTTCGTGAATGAAACAATTAAAATATTTCTAGAGAAATTTTTGATCTACCACAGAAGAATGACTTCCTACCACCCATAAGCAAACAGGTCAGTCAAATATTTTAACAAAACATTACATAAATGAATTACAAAGATGTGTGGCATCGACAAAAATGATTGGGATGAAAATATTCCTGCAATGTTGTGGGTATAGATATCAACATATAAATGATCGATAGGTCAGACTCCATTCAATCTTGTCTATGGACAAGAAGTTTTTATTCCCTTGCACTTCTAGACCAACTCCGATAGGGTTGCAGCTATAGAAAAATTTGACAATAGTAAAAGTGTGAATGATAGATTGTACCAACTGAAAAAGATGGAGGAAGGAATACTAATTACAATACACCATCAAGAGGTATAGAAGCAACAACAAAAATCATGGCACAACCGACATATAAAGAAAAAGGATATTAAAAATGGAGATTTAGTTTTGTTGTATGATAGTTGTATAAAAGGAAAACCAAGAAAACTAGAGACATCATGGATTGGACCTTATGTTGTCAAAGATATTTGATCGACTGGAGAATTCCAACTCTGAAAAATTATGGGGAACCCATTCAAAAAATTAATTAACGGTTCCCATCTAAAAAAGTATCACACTTGAAAGAAAAGAACCTCGTTGGAAAAAAATGTTGGATAGTTGGTTTTCATTGATGTCAACCCTTGAAGAGTGATCTTGGAAATTGATATCAACCCTTAGAGATTGATTTCAACCCTTGGATAGGTCTAGATATGTTGGATAGTTAATTGGCATTTGTATGATCGAGATTGATGATGAGTTAGTTGGGTACATTTGATGTAGTCTACATGTATCCCCGAAGGTGTGGTTATGGGACCGAAGTTGATTGAGAAATAACAACATGAAGGATAGTGAAATTTTAGGTAAGAGTATCATATATGGATAGTATGCATCATGTCCTTTTTGGTGATATGTGGAACACCATGTGGTTCCTCATGGTTAGGGAGATATGACCTTGTAAAGTTGGAAGCCCCAAAGAACGGTCAAGAAGACCTAGTTGGTTACAAGTCAATGAGTGAAAGGGGAAAGTGGTTGTAACAAGAAATTCAAGGAGCCCTAAGATTAAGGAAATATGTTACCTAGAAAAATTATAAATACACCTCATGGATTCATTCATTGAGATACATTTACACACTTATTCATTAATAATCTATCTTGTGATCTAGTGAATTGTTATGGTTTAGTGAATGGCTATGGTCAATTTTGTCATTTTTGTGAATGATATGGGAAGTATGAGGAAGTGAAGAAAGTGCGAGAAAATTGTCAGAGTTTCAGAGCTGTAGAAGGCTAGGGTTTCTGAAAACCCCTAATTACTAAGATCCTCACAGGTTGCACTATACCTGTCAAGAAAGGAATCCTCGCGGGTCAACTAGTGTCTGTCTAGTGAGGCACTAGTAAATTTAGGGTAAATGTTAATCCCAGGTCCCTAAATTTTGAAGCAAGTACATAGGTCAACATTATATAGGTTTAGATCCGCTACAAAAGTTCTGGTGTGGTTTTCTGCTAGTTTTCATAGTTAGATTTTCCTATGATGTGTTGAATGATTGGGGCATTCTTGGTGTGATGGTTGTGGAACTTGGAAATGGTATATGTTGAATGGTTGGTTGAGTGAGAAACACTCTTATGTATGGCACAATATTAATATGGTTCTTATATTTCACATATTTTAGATACTTGTACTTGGCTGAGGGATATCTATGTTGTATGGTGATGTATGCATGAGGGATATGCATTGATTCTTTGAGATGCTTCATTGTTGACATGGTATAGATATTCATATGGTTGTTGGTATGGTTTATGGTATAATATCGATGCTTGATATGGTATATGGTTGAGATACATTTCTTGGCATATGGTTTGTGGTACATGGTATGGTACATGGTATAGTACATGTGTTGATGTACACGGTTGATGTGCATGGTTGGCACATGGTTGGTACATATTGATGTGCATGTACATGGCGGATGTACATGGTTGGTACATGGTTGATGATACAGGTTTGGTGCATGGTTTATGCACTTTTTATGGTACATGGTTGGTGGTACAGGTTGAGGTACAAGTTGATGTATGGTACATGTTGGTACTTGGTTGAGACACATATCTTGTGATCGTATGTGGTGATGTTGGTACATGATTGGTATAGGCATGTGTTGGTGATGTCAAGCATATGGTTTGAGATATGCTCTTGATGATCTTGGCATGAGTTTCATGTAGATGAGAGTGGATCTAGTTTCATGGATGAGACAATGATTGGTTGGAAAGGTTGTTGTGACAGTGATCAGTTGACAGTGATAGGTTGGCAGGTTATAGGTTGATGTGACTCTGACAGTGACATTGATAGTGACAGTGACAGTGACACTTATAGTGAGAGTGGTAGTGACAATGATAGATTTTTTGGTAGTGATAGTGGTAGAGTTCGTGACAATTGTTCTACACTTATATTTCAGGGCAGAAGGATGGGGAAAGTAAAGGGGGTCGTAGCCTCCTTCCGGTTGGATATAGAGAATCAAGGAGTTGGAGCTTCCTTTAGGTTGGATCCTAAGAAATAGGTGGTTGTAGCCTCCTTCTTGTTGTAGCCGAAGAAATCAGGGGGTTGTAGCCTCCTTTTGGTTGGAGCCAAAGAATTCAGGGAGTTGTAGCTTCCTTCACATTAGATCCAAAGAATTAAGGGAGTTGTAGCTTCCTTCAGGTTGGATCCTGTAAATAGGGGGTTGTATCCTCCTTCCAGTTGCATTTGGAGAATTTGAAAGTTGGTGCTTCCTATGAATGAATTCTTGATATATATAAGAAAGCATTATGTGGTTTTTTCCCATTTGGGTTTCCACATAAATACTGGTGTATTGTGTTCTTGATATGATGTTGATGTGATGTTTCTTATTTTTACTTGCTTATGATATATATGATTAGATGCATTCATAGATGATACATTGATGATAAACTGTTGAACATTGTTGTTAAAGTGAAAGAATATACATTGTGGTTAAAAGTTGTATAAAGTGCTCATACTAGTTCATGCCCCCCCCTCTGAGTATTCCAATAATTGGTGTCAGAGTCAGTTCCTTTAGGAAACAATTTAACCACTAGAAGGTAGATCATGGAGTGTAGTATGAATGGAGCATCGATGTTCAATGGTCAAAAGGGTATGAAGTATGATATGTGGAGTATAAGGATGAAGGTATTTTTATAGGCACATGGGTATGATATTTGGAACTCAGTTGTTACATGGTACACTACTACAAAGAAACCACCAAAGACTGTAGCCAAGAAGGAATTGAATAAAAAAAACAAAATAGCAATGGATTTAATCATGAAAGGATTACCTGATTCAGTAAAGGACAAAGTGGGAAAATGTTCATCAACTAAAGAACTCCGGGATAAGCGACATAATATCTATTCTTCTTCCATCATAGAGTCAGAGATTGATAAAGAATATGCAGATACATAATAAGAGGTAATATTCTCAACATGTCAGATAGATTCAAAAGAAGAAGAGTGTGAAGTCAAGAGAGGTATGCATTTTTTCTTTAATTGTGAAGAAGTAGGACATCTTGAAATTGAATGACCTTATTTGAATATTAAAAGTAATGAGACAGAGAATCCCAATGAAATAGAAGACAATCCTGAGATTGAAAAGAAAAAGAATCTTGAAGCAGAATTCAGTCAATGAGAAAGAGAACTTGAAGATGAAATAATCACATTGAAAATCCAACTTGAATAAGCAAAGAGAATAGAAGAAGTCATGAAGATTAGATGATGAAGAAGGAAGAGGAGGTTGAGAATCTTGAATAAGAAGTTGTCAAATTGAGAGTTAAAATCATCAAGCCCATCTAGAATGTTGAAGAGAGAGAAACATCCACACCATATATAGAGAATGTTGAAAATAAGCCCTCCAAAATGCCAAAAAGGAAGAATGAAAAGAAGCCAAAGACGTATGCAGAATCCATTAAAATTTCAAAGAAGAAGGAAGAATGCAAGCCATTGAAAAATAACATTCCAGAAGTGAAAAAGACTCAAGAAGAAGACTACAAAAGAAGATCCTCCATGTTCAAGCCACAAACAAACCTGAATCATGATCATGATCAACCAAGGTAGGAATTCAAAAGGACTACACCAAAAAGAATATCATTCACTACCAGGTATGTAAATTTATTTTATGGTAATTTTTTTTATTGTACTAACTTTGGACATAAGGTTGCAGATTACAGGGCTTATGGAAGAAATTTTCAAGCAAGAAAATCTTATGTGGCCCCATATGACATTAAATGTTAGAAGTGCCACAACTATGGACACATAGCTCATGATTGTAGAAGCATGATGGAAACTTCTATGAAAGAGAACACTGATATCATATATAATAAGGTATGGAAAAGAAAACAAGAAGAACAGGTGAATAAATACCATGTCCTAGAGATTGCAGGATTTGCAGTAGTACAAAAAGGAAAAGAAGAATAGGTGAATAAAGAATAGGTTCAAGAGATTGTACTTTCAGGAATTGTAGTACAATATCAATCCAAAGGAATAAAGGAAGAAATCAGAGTTCATAGATATGATGAGTCTACAGATGAAGAGGAATATTACTCTGCATTAGAGCAAGTATTGTTCTGAGCCACTCAGTTTGGAGACTCCGAGTAAATATGAATATTGAACAGGGGAAGTCAATGCAATAGCTACTACTGATCAGAGAACCATATTTTGAGCAGTATGAGGTGTTTGCAGAAACAAATTCATTACAGTCAGATAGCAGAAGTACAAAATGTCAGATTGATCGATTGAGAAAGCAGTTTTCCCACACATGTGTCAATTGGAAGTTGCATAGGAAGAAGTTTATGATTGTATTTAGACAGATATATCTTCAATACAGGTTGTTCTAGACATGGAAATTTTGGTTTGTAGTGGACACATTTGATAGGTGATGATCAGTTGAAGCTGTATGGGTTAGCATTGTGGACATTTGAGTAGCAATGTTATAAAAATTTTGTGACATATGGATAGAGATGGATTTGTGAGTTTCTTAGCAGGTACAAGAAACACAAATTATATGCATAGAAGCATATTTAAAATTGGAATCAATGAAATAAGTTGGAATCAATTGGTCACAGAAAGGAAGGAAGTGAAAGGCACAACATAATAGGGAAGGAGAAATCGTCATCTGAAGCTATATCATCAGAAGGATATTGTTGAACAATATGGTCAAGTGAGCATGACAAGTAAATGAAAAAATATTGTAATGATTGATTTTTATATATGTCAGTGAAATTCAAGAGGAAGCACCAATGGAAAATAAACAACACTGGAATAGAGGAAAGGAAACATATACAGGTAGCCCTACATTGATCTACATCTTATAGAAAATTCGAGGGAAGAAAAATCATCAAAGAAAGAGATACAGAAAATAATATTAGTATCATATAGACATGGATACATACCCATAGGGGGAGATATTATTTTTCCCATGATTGGTTAGAGGGGGTACAGTATCATGAGGAAACATATTGATAGGGGGAGTTAACCTTTGTTCAAAGATGAAGAGAAAGAACAGAGGCATGAAGACAGGGGGAGCAACCCCAAGGGGAGATACCCTTTTCCATTGATATCAAAGGGGGAGAGATAGAAACATTGATGAGGAGCAATGATCATAGGGGGAGCATGAGCATGCATGTTTCCATCAATGTTGGTGTTGCCATCGATGCCAAAGGAGGATATTGTTGGACAATTGGTTTGGATAGTTGATTGTCATTGATGTCAACCCTTGGAGAGTGATATTGGAAATTGATTTCAACCCTTGGAGAGGTCTAGAGATGTTGTAAAGTTGATTGGCATTTGTATGATCGATATTGATGATGAGTTAGTTGGTTACATTTTATGTAGTCTACATGTATCCCCGGAGGTGTGGTTATGGGACCCAAAGTTGATTGAGGAATAACAACATGAAGGATAGTGAAATTGTAGGTAATACTATCATAAATGGATAATACACGTCATTCCATTTTTGGTTATATGTGGAACACCACGTGGTTCCTCACAGTTAGGGAGATATGGCCTTGTAAAGTTGGAAGCCCCAAAGAATGGTCAAGAATCCCTAGTTGGTTACAAGTGAATGAGTCAAAGGGGAAAATGGTTGTAAAAATAAATTCAAGGAGCCCTAATATTGAGGAAAGAGGTTACCTAGAAAAATTAAAAATACAACTCATGGAGTCATTCATTGAGACACACTTACACACTTATTCATTGATAATCTATCTTGTTATCTAGTGAATTGTTATGGTTTAGTAAATGTTTTGATGAATGGTTATGGTCTATTTTGGATTTTTTGTTAATGCGAAGGGAAGTTTGAGGCAACTAAGAAAGTGTGAGAGTTTCAAAGTTGTAGAAGGATAGGGTTTATGAAAAACCCTAATTACTGACATCCTTGCGGGTTGCACTATACCTGTCAAGCAAGGCATCATTGCAAGTCAACTAATGTCTATCTAGTGAGGTATTTGGGGTAAATGTTAATCCTAGGTCCCTGAAGTCTGAAGCAAGTACACAGGTCAACAGTCTACAGGTTCATGTTAGCTACAAAAGTTCTGGTATGGTTTTGTGCTACTTTTGATAGTTAGATTTTCATATGATGCATTGAATACTTGGGGAATTCTTGGTGTGATGGTTTTGGTACTTGGACATGGTATATTTTGGATGGTTGGCTGAGTGAGAAACACTCTTATGTATGGTATAATATTGATATGGTTCTTATAGTTCACATATTTGAGCTACTTGTACTTGGTTGAGGGATATGTATGTTGTATGGTAATGTATGCATGAGGGACATGCATTGGTTCTTTGGGATGTTTCATTAATGACATGGTACAGATCTGCATATGGTTGTTGGTATGGTATATGGTATAGGATTGATGCTTGATATGGTATATGGTTGACATACATTTATTGGAATATGGTTTGTGGTACATGGTATGGTACATGTGTTGATGTAAATGGTTGATGTGCATGGTTGACACATGGCTCATACAGATTGATGTGAATGTACATGGTTGATGATACAGGTTTGGTGTATAGTTGATGCAATTTTTATGGTATAGGTTGAGGTACAGGTTGATGTATGGTACATGTTGGTACTTGGTCGAGACACATATCTTGTGATGGTATGTGGTGATGTTGGTACATGCTTGGTAGAGGCATGTGTTGGTGATGTTGATCATATGGTTTGAGATATGCTCTTGATGATCTTGGCATGATTTTCATGCAGATGAGAGTGGATATAGTATCATGAATGAGACAGTGATTGGTTGGACATGTTGTTGTGACTGTGATATGTTGACAGTGACAGGTTGGATACAGTGTCATGTTGAAAGGTTACAGGTTCATGTGACAGTGACAGTGATAGTGACAGAGTTTGTGGTAGTGATAGTGGCAGATTGTGTGACAGTTGGTCTACACTTATATTTGAGTGTGAAAGGATGGGGTAAGGAAAGGGGGTTATAGCCTCCTTCCGGTTGGACCCAAGAATCAAGGAGTTGGATCTTCCTTCAGGTTGGAGCCTGAGAACTAGATGGTTGTATCCACCTTTCGGTTGTAGTTGGAGAACCTAGGGGGTTGTACCCTCCTTCTGGTTGGAGCCAAAGAATTCAGGGATTTGTAGCTTCCTTCATATTGGAGTCTATAAATATGGGTTTGTAGTCGCCTTCTAGTTGTACCTGGAGAATTTGGAAGTTTGTGCTTCATATGAATGAATTATTGATATATATAAGAAATCATTTCGTGGTTTTCTCCCATTTTGGTTTCCACGTAAATATTGGCGTATTGTGTTCTTGATGTGATGCTGATGTGATGTTGATTATGTTTACATGCTTATGATATATATGATTGGATTCATTCATAAATGATACATTGATGATAAACGGATGAACATTGTTGTTAAAGTGAAATAATATACATTGTGGTTAAAAGTGGTATAAAGTGATCATATTGATTCCCCCCCCCCCCCCTCCTCTTAATATTCCAACAAAATCTAGCAGGGAATTACCAACAGGGATGAAAATATGACATTTTGGTCGGAGTCGAAACAAAATCAACTAATAATTTACTTATGAAAATAAACCCTTCTTAGTCTTACAAACAAAATTTGGTTATAAAAAACTTAGGTATAGAAAACAGTTAAACAAAACTTAAGTATTAAAGATCCATCAAAGCATCAAAGAGAAAGAAATAAAGAATGAAAATGGAGGAAGAAGTCTCTAGTAGACATACCACTCCATCACCTAACCTAAGGAAAATAATGATGAAAAGACAATCAATTGATCGGGACATATCGACATCAAGCAAGTGCAAGAGACGTCAATATCATACAGAAAGAGTGATGCATAGAAAAGTGGACGAGAACATAAGTCTCCAGAAACATCGACTAAGTCACACTGACAACAAAAAACTCAATGATTTAAGAACAACTGTCGATTGACCCAAGTAAGGACCGTGCATTAACAAAGAATAATTCATCGTTCGAACTCAAGAAAATACCAACCAAGGAAACGTCAACGCCCGTAAAGTGCATTTAATTTATGTCAGGGAAGGAATGACAAGAATAACAGACACATTATTGACCACTGCACAAGATCGCCCCACAAAAATCCCCAAATTCTATCAACGTGTACGAACAATCACTCGGAAACCACCATGAGTAACGCCTAACATGGATCACACAAGTTCCGGGTCAACACTGACATAAATGTCCACTCACATGAAGTTCTCTAAATCTTCAATAATCATAACTACAATTCACACACTTGTGAATCATCTGATTGGGACAAACAATATCTTTCCAAAGACAATAAGTATCTATAATTATACAACAAAGCATTCATGCTCATACCAAAGATAGTCGATTGAATCACAAAGGACAATCACCATCATCAAACCGAAACTTCCATATGTTGAGATATTGACTCACATACGAAATATTTCTCCAGCACTCAGATTACCAGCACGAAATATAATAGAACTCAAGAACAGAGACTACTCACTTTGCAAAGAGTTAATTTAGAAAACATAGGCCATGAGGTCGAATAATTTAGCAGCTGACGACCCCCCATAACCAGACCTTCAAATATTCACCATCTCGTAAAAGGAATGCCTTAAAAAATTCACCTTCAAAGGAATGTCTTTGTCAGCATGAATTTAATCTCGCATGTTGTAGAGCTCCCAGTCCATGTCTACTTTAACATACTATGGAAGAACAGGTACACAAAATATCACTCACCCATCTACGATGAATTCATTGCCCACATTCATTTTATTATTTTTAAGAAGGAATGCCCAAGATTATCCGCAACAACCAACAAGATAGTATAAAAGCTAGTTCATTGGTATTTAGACGAACGCTCAACCTACATTAGGGTGTTCGGGGCCATCAGAGCACCACATCTCCTACCCACTCATGTCCCAGACCGGCATGTTGTGGGAGAAATATGCTATCAGACTATCCTGCAGGGCTATAATGCCACATTAGTTAAGGACAAGAAGCGAGATTTCATACCCTACAGTTTCCATGTGGGGTTTTATCTAGTAAAGGATACTACTCAAGCCAAACAAGAAGGGTTGAGCCAACTTGAATTCAGATTCCTGAAAGGTTGATTTCGTAAGCATGAACCTAAAATCTTGGTCCTCCAACATAATTCACAGGTATCATCATTTTGGTTGTATGCTCATGATAAGTTTGAGGATGAAATTTTCACAGAGTGTGTCCAGGACTGGGATGAGGTGGTACAGAGAATGACCAACCCAAATATGACTAGGTTCAAGGCCATGATCATGGATTAACATGTGGAAACAATAGACGATTCAGCTCAAGAGGCCGTCAGATCCAGGGAAGAAATCATAGTGGAAGAGACGATAGAGGCACAGAGAAGGGGGTTACTCTTGCTAGAAGGGGCATAGAGAATCATTGATCAATTGAAAAATGATCCTGATTTGATAGAAATGATGAGGATTCCCGTTGATGACACAATCAAAAGCCTAGGAGAACCAAGTTCCCTAGAGCCAATGCAACTTGAAGAAATCACCGTGTTAGAAAAACTTGAAGTTCCACCACCACAGATCAGATCACCAGGGGAAATTTCAACCTAGCCTGAGATAACAAGAACAACAGAGAGAAAAAGTGTACCAAATCCCTTATTCGATTTGATAACCATCTACGATGATGACGAGAGTTCAGAGGTATCCCTAGTGACTCCAATGAAGATTACAGAGGAGAAAGAACCTGAGAGATCATATACCCCAGGTCCCGATGCTCTAGTACAGAGTTGTCCGCAAAGCAAGCATGAGGTATAAAGTTCCTTAGACACTGAGCCACTCGACATACTGGGAACCCCAATGGACAATTCGAGGGATGAGCTAGTATTGGGAGGATAGGAAGAAGAAATTCCACAATAGGAAATCAACATTTCAATGGTCCACTATCAATTAAGTACCAAACCTTCCCTCGATTCCTCAGTTTTGGCCGATATCTTACCAGCCGATGAGAAACAACTAGAATTCAAGCCATCGAGACATATATAAAAGGTTCAGGAACCCATCCTAGAACATATATACACAGTCGGGAGACTGGGAAGTACTCTAAATTGGGGAGAGAAACAAATCCCCGAACCTGTTGATGAGGTCGTTGATATACAAGCAATTTCCTACAACCGAAAGAGGAAAGACATCATGAGGAGAACCACTAAGAAGAGGAGGATTACGTTGGACATTTTGATCCTCATCACCACAGAGGAAAAATTGATCAACACAGAGCACACCAAGACGTCTAAGCTTATCAACGCAGGCATGGATATCACAGATGACACCCTGGATAGAGAAAGAAAAGATGAAGTGGAGTTGGCCATTGAGTTAAAGGAGTTGGAGCATCTGTGCCATTGGGAAAAATACTATCAGGAATACACACAAGCCATGATGTTTTTGAGAAGTGAGTTCCAAGACACTTATGAAAAATTCACAAATGAACGCCACCTTTTCACTGCAGGGATAGACGACTTCCAAGAAGACACCGTTATGGTGCTAGCGACATGAAAAGACATGGAAATATGGTACAATAAGGCCCAACAAGTAGTGGAGAGAATTGATTACATCAACGCGGTTCAAAAGGGCCAAGACACCAAAGAGCATGACAATTGGGTGCTAAGGGACAATAGAATAGATCGGATAAGGAACGCGACTGAATACTAGGTGAAAATGGCCCAAGAACCTCAGTGGGAGATTCAAGAAAAATGGGCCGATTGCGAAATGAGCTAGGTCAAGATTAATCGGGAGATGAAAGACATCGGTCTCATAGAATTCAGCTCACCCAAGCACTTTGTTGACTTGCATGACATAGTCAAACAACATGCAGAACAAGACTTGGCATGGACTACAAAGATAGAAAAGGTGTCGAGCATGGTGCCAGGTCAAGTACAACAGTTCATGGAGCACCCAATCAAGGCTCGAACAATATTACAATAGTTAAGTGTCAAAATAGTTAAGTATCGGGCATGGGCAGTAGAAGTAAAAGAAATCCTTTCTGCCCCGGTGGACTAGCACAGATTCTCGTATGCCAACACATGCGAGGAACTCTTCGTAAAATGGTCTGAGTATGAGAAGATTCATCCACTTCAGAGAAACCATTTGATGACTCTTAGAAGACTTAGATTACACTTTTGATAGTTATTTTTAGTTAATGAATTGTTATAAATAAGATGATCGACCTTTTAGAAATGGTCAATGGTTTTGGAAAAGACCCTCATTTTTGGAATTGTAAAGAACTATTTCCGAACTACCTTAATTGAGAAGTCTTGTTTAGGACCAGAGACAAACTTACATTTTTTCATCAAAGGCATGTGTGATGGGATCTGAGGAGGAATTACTTCCAACTTTTTCTAATGAATGGATGTTGTAATGAGTACAAGTTTCTGAATCTATTGATAAGTTAGCTAATTCAATATTTTTGTATTTCTTGTCTCTAATGATGGAAAGAAAATCGTTGTGTTAATGTGTGATTAATGATTGGATCTAAGGAAACTATTTTTCTTGCCATCATTCTATTGCATGCATGTTTTCTTTCGATAATTGTATCTCAGTCAATAATTGAAATACCATCAAGTTGATGTATTAGTACTAGGCTTTTCATAGGTGTGAAAATCTTTGTTTGCATGTTTGAGCACAAGGGTTATCTCAAGCTCATCCTTCTTTAGTAGTTAAGATTACCCCTTTTTACCCAACTGGTTTATACCAGCACACACATATTTTTATTAGACCCATCTAATAAAAGAAAATAAAAAAAGAGAACATTTAAAATGAAGGAGGAACTTTCATAAGAATATATCTTGTCAACCACTACGTAAAGCCCATCGATTATTTTACCGAATCAACAGATCTGGAGAACCATTCCACTATCAAACACTGTAGATTCTAATTGGGCCTTGGTGGTGGGTTTGGTACCTGTTGTTGAGTTAAAGGGATTTAGGACTCCTCAACAGAATTGGCGCTAGAAGGAGGGCCTAAATGAATGAATGGCTAACAATATTTCTAATATAATATTTTTCATAGCCTAAAGATTCAAAACAGCCCACATGCATGGCTAGTCATTCTCAAGAAAACCCACATACACTGAGTACTCCAGAAACGAGTAACTCACCCTAGAAAGGGGAAGAACATTTATTCCATGAAATACCTTACGCTCTTCCCCACGAGGATTTGAACCAGTTCAGAAGAATCACAAGAGCTTATGCTCGACAAATTGGAGCATTTCCCTTAGCTCTGTTACTTCCTCGTAGAAAACAAGTAAGAATACTAGTGGTTTACACCCTTGACCATTTTTTTTTCACACAGTAGAATACCTAATAGATTTCTCCCTCACCAAAATCAAACATCCCCTCAATCTAGTCCTCGAAACACCAGCTGGTAACTTCTCTTAGCCCAATGAGTTTGAATCTCACGAGGAAGGGTTTAACTCGGCTCGCTCAGCCTCGGAGATGGATGACATGGAGGATAACAATGATCATAATGAAGAGAGAGGAAACTCACCTCAGAATAATCAACCTTGGTTGTCCAGAGATGCTTTAGAAACACCTGGATGAGTAAATAACCTTCCCCGACATCCATAAAAGTTACTCCCTAAATTTGACGCTGAAACCTCAGGATTTCCTGAAGACCATATCAAAAATTTCATACTAGCTATTAGACTGATGAATGTACAACATGAAGAAATAGTATGCAGGATTTTCCCCTATACCTTTGAGAATTCATCCTCTATGTAGTATTTTAACTTGCTCGTAGGGTCCATAACTAGTTGGACGAAATTTCAAAAATATTTTTTAGATAAATTTGTAGAAGAACCCACTACAAGAGATTTAATGGTCGAACTGTTCTCCGCCACCATGAGTTCAAAAGAAAAGGTTAAATACTTCAATCAACGATTTATGACTATCCTAAACAAATTTCAACCCGAAGATAAACCCACTCAGGAGTTGCAAATCGAAGTATACCCTAACGCTCTCCCTGCTTTTATTTCCATATTTGTAAAAAGGGCTTCCAAAATGACCCTAGCTGAGAATTTTTAGGAAGCCAAAACAATTGAATTCCAAATGAAGGGATGTAAAGAGGGCCAAATCTCATTAATTAAGAAGGAAACTCAACCTCCACCCAGGAGAGGAATCTTGTTGACTAGAGCACCAAGGAAACAAGTAGAATAAGGGCACAAAAAGGGAAGTGGAGACATAGAGGACATACAACGGATGATAAAGAAGTTGTCAAATGA
This sequence comes from Picea glauca, assembly GCA_000966675.3. Taxonomy (NCBI): domain Eukaryota; kingdom Viridiplantae; phylum Streptophyta; class Pinopsida; order Pinales; family Pinaceae; genus Picea; species Picea glauca. The sequence continues at coordinate 243,091 of JZKD02S2318920.1, read as the reverse complement.
AATCATAGACATGAAAAGAAGTGTAGGGGAAGGAAACCAAGGCCAAAGGCCCTATAAACCTTTTTTTAAAAGAAACCCATCATTTAAAGCAATTGAACCTCCCCCAGCCAACTTAAACATTGACCTAGGCAATGTAGAATCTGACTCTTTCTGTACTTATCATCAAGACAAACATTCTGAAAGAGATTGTCCACAATGGGTGCATGCCACGAATTATATGGCCAATCGGTTCCTAGATGAGGTTTCCCTTACCGAGCAATCCAGTGGCTTAGCGATAAATATTGTTGATCAGGAAGAAGTTGACCTGCCCGAAGAAACAACCATGTTGTTGTGGTACCCTAACTTGTCAATGCCTTCTGATGATCTATTTGAGGTTCAAGAACCACCCTCTAAGGTCTTGGTTGTGCAAACATGAAGTAGGGGTTATCCGGTCTCAAATGACCTTACTGTTTCCCAAACTTCGAGAGGAAAACAAACATTCGATCACCCGAAATCACCTTTTGTCTCCCAAATAAATCCTATAAACATCAATGCACAAGAATCGCCCAAGCTAGATTACAACATAGTAGAAGATTTAAAAAGATTAAAGGCAGATGTATCGGTCATGGACATGTGTAGGATTCCCTAGCAAAAGGACTTTCTATTACAACCCTTGAATACAGTAGAGACTCCTATAACAAACACTGACCAAGGGGAAAATCCATCCCCCACATATCTAAGAAATAAACCAACTGTAAACACTTGCTCTAAAGATAAAAAAGGAAATCGTTTTGTCCCACCATTCCTCTTGACATTTGAAGTCTTCAACATAAACCTCCATAATGTTGGGTATGTGTTATATTCTTTGCATGACTAGTAGTGTTGGCGTTGCATCGAGTGCACATGGGGGTTTGAGGGAGGGCTTCTAGGCCCCCCATTGGGGGGTGCAGTGCCCTCGAGAACAATTTTTTTGCCTCGAGAAATGTGTCACATATTTAGGTGGGTTTTTCGGCACATGGTTTTTTGCTGATGGTTTTCTATTTTCGGTTAAGGAATTAAGGTTGTTGACTAATCTAGGTCATTGGGTTAGGGTTTTGGATGTTGCTGGATCCTATATGTATATTTTATTGTAAACAATGTATCACTATGAATGAATATAGAATATGTTGGTTTTCCTGGTTTGGGTTTCCAAGGAAAAATCTATGTGTAATGTTTGCATTTTCCATTGTATATTTTCTTTTCTTTTACTGAAAATATGTTTGCAGTAAATATTGTACAAGGTTAAAATCTACACATAATTGTTTAGTTTACTCACATGCATCCTCTAATGTTATGCCATTATCTATCTGCAAAAAATTAAATGAAGTCCCTCTCAAAAGTGATAGACATGTGATACAACTAGACAGAACCGAGGTGAAAGTTATCAGAGAACTCAAGGATGTCATGATTGTCAGTGTTTCATGGAAACCTGCACAAGAGATCTAGTTAAAGCATGCCCAAACAAAGATTATCAAGAAAAGGAAGAGAGATACACAATGAAGAATGAGAATCAATGCATATTATGATCTTATCAATGAGTTAGTGATATTTACTTATATAGGCAATGACATCCTATAATTAGGAATCCATGCATAATAGTGATGGTCTAAGAATAGAAAGTTTAAAATAGAACTAGTCAGTTAACTCCCACTAAACTAGTGTTACTCCCACTGAACTAGTGTGCCGAAAATAGAAATTTCTCCAACAATGATTAGAATGGCCACGCAATTGAAATTTTTTCAAGTAATTGACATCATTGTAGTAGACATACCAGAAGCTTATGGATTGCTTCTTAGTCGATATTGGTCTAAGAAGTTGAATATATACTTTATCACAGACTAGGTTCACCTTTGGTTTCCATTGAAGGGACATGGAAACGTGATTAGGATTGATAGGGAAAGGTACCTCAAACATACTGTCACTGATTTAGAATCCCTCAACGAGCCCTCTTCGATAGATTTCCTTGTGCTAGGAAACTACTCCTGCGGTTCTGATTTCGGTAATCTCTTCCCTCTCTCATATGATGTGCCTCTTACTCAAAATTCCAAAATGATTTTTCAAGAAAATGTACCGACAATGGCGGAAGAAACCCTCTTCTATCAAGAACCTCTGTTGGAAACCTTAGACAAAATAAGGGGAGAGGAAGAAATTAGTAAGCATGGAGAAGCTAATGATTCATGCTCGCAAGTATGGACCTTGTACTTTGATGGGTCTAAATCACAAGAAAGGTCAAGAGTGGGGTGTATCCTCATTGATCCAAAGGGGAAATGAAATTTCCTCTCCTCCATACTATAATTTGAATGCGCTAATAACACTGTCGAGTATGAAGCTTTAGTGCAAGGGATAAAGAAAGCCATAGAATTAAACGTTAAAGAAATAAAGGTTTTCGAAGACTCTAAAATTATCGTTAGGAAAGTAAGGAACACTATACACTGCAACTCTCCCCACCTGAGGAATTATCAACAGGAGGTGCAGACGCTAACATAGCATCTTGAAGCCTTCAACATTACAACGAGCCCCAAAACAAAGAATACTCTTGCTGATTCCCTGGCCACTGTTTCCTTGAGGCTATCCCCTTTAGAAGACTATGAAGCCTCTCGGTTCACTGTGGAGATACTCTGAAAACCATCAGTGCCCAACAATATTTCTAATTGGAAGGTCTTTGAAGGAGATGAACAGATCATAAACTTCTTAACCAATCAGGAAAATTTTAAATATTGATGATTCTAATAGAAACTAGTAGAGACCGATCCCCATGAACAAAGAGGGGGAACAGATCACTCAATTGATAAACTAAGGTTTCACATGATACCGAAAGGGGTAGCCAATTTGGAGAACCTCTTTGACTTAAGGGAAATATTTAAAGGGTCAACAAACACAAAGACAGGGAGTTCTTCTCCCATGTATGAGACTATAAATCTAGGAACCCTGGAAGACCCTAAGAATATAAATCTTGGCAAGACATTATCTAAAAAAGAGAGGAAATGATATCTCAAACTTTTCAGAGAATATCAAGATGTTTTTGTGTGGTCCTACCGAGAACTGAAGACTTATGACACTCACATCATTCAACAAAAAATCCCGTTAAAACCTGAATTAAAACCCTTCCAACAGAAGCTCTAAAAGTACCACCCATCTCTGGAACCCCTCATGTGTCAAGAGTTAAAGAAATTACTAGCTGCCAAGATTAGTTTTCAGGTTAGACACTCTGCCTGGGTAGAAAATTTGGTTCCTGTCAGGAAAAATTCTGGGGAGATTCGCCTGTGTGTGGATTTCATAAACCTCAACAAAGCATCAGAAAAGGAAAACTACACAGTCCCACCGATGGAGCAACTCTTGCAGACTGTGTCTGGTTCTGAGATTTTCTCCCTACTGGATGGTTTTTTAGGTTACAACCAAGTTCTAGTTTCAGAGAAAGACTGATTGAAAACTACCTTCTGAACCAAGTGGGGAACCTTTTCTTATAAATGCATGCCATTTGGGTTAATCAATGTAGGGTAAACCTTCCAAAGGGCCATGGATGTAGATTTTCGAGGACTAATCAACAAATGTGTAGTAGTTTATTTGGACGATGTGACTGTGTATTCAAAGAATAGAGAAGATCACATCCAACACCTAACCAAAATTTTCGAAAGGTGTAGGAAATACAATATATCATTAAACCCTAAGAAAACTGTCTTTGGTGTCGAAAAAAGGGAAACTAATAGGTCGTATTACATCTCAAGCAATAATTCACATTGACCTAGAACAAATTAAGGAAATAACTCAGCTTCCCTTACCCCGCAACAAAAAGGCTATGCAATCCTTCTTTGGGAAAATCAATTTTGTGAGGAAGTTCACCCCCGATTTCGCTAAAACTATAAAAACCTTACAAAACATGATCCACAAAGATGTTGAATTTAAGTGGGATGACGAACAAAAAGTTCTTTCAGTAATAATAAGGCTGCAATATTTCAAGCTCCAATGTTGTGAAGTCCCGACTTTAGCAGAGATTTTTTCCTCTATACTTTTTCCTCCAACCAATCGTTAGCTACAATATTGACTCAGAAGGATGATGACAACAATGAGGTGTCAGTCTCATCTATGAGCACTAATCTCCAAGGGGTTGAACTAAATTACACTGCTATAGACAAATAGGCTTATGCGGTGTACAAGGCAGTAAACATTTCAGATCTTACATCCTAAAAAACTACACCAAAGTCATTGTGCCTCATCGTGCAGTCCAATCCCTATTCACTCAACAGGAGATGGGGGAAAGAAGAGTAAATTTGATGGAAGTTGTCCAAGAATTTTATCTAGATATAAAACCTGCCAAACTGGTTAAAGGACAAGGATTGTGTAAACTGGTCGTTGAAGCCCAGGACCAAGTAAATGAAGACCCCGGGTGGGAGAATGAATTGGCATTATGGTGTAGTGAAGATTTATATGTTCCCCTGGGGCAAGAGTCTTGGTATGGGAAACTAACTTATCTCCAACATCATGAGAATTTCCCAGAAAACCTAAACCTTAAGGAAAGGATAGCTCTCAGACTAAAATCTACACAATATTGCCTCATAAATTCGGTGCTCTTCTGCGTGAATTGTGATGGGGTACTTTTAATATGTATCAAACATGAAGATGTGGAAAAGGTTTTGAAGGAGATCCATGATGGTCCTACAGGTGGAAACTTTTCACAGGATACCACCACTCACAAGATACTGAGAGCCCGCTATTATTGGCCTACTCTATTTAGAGACACACACATACGCTAGAAACTGTAAAACTTGTCAAATGAGCGCAAGGAGGGAAAAGAGAGAAGTTGTCCCACTCCAAACTGTGGCCATCTCCATACCATTCGAGCAATGGGGGTTAGATTTCATAGGATAAATTACATTGAGTTATTCAAAACAACATAGATACATATTGACTTCTACGGACTATTTCACAAAATTTGGAGAAGCCATCCCTCTGACTCATGTAAATGAAAAGGTGGTAATCCAATTTATAGAACAACAGTTGATCACAAGGTTCGGTATGCCTTTGTAATTTTTTTTGATAATGTCACTTACTTTTATTCCAGCCTATTAGCATATTTTTCCCTAGAAAAAGGAATCATAATCAGATGCTCTACAAACTACTATTCATAGGGGAATGGAGTGGTAGAATCAACCAATAAGAACCTAGTGAGGATATTGAAGAAAACAGTTTCAGACAATCAGATGAATTGGCATAGTTCACTTCATAATTCCTTATGGGCCAATAGAGTAACACCCAAGGAAGCTATAGGGAATTCCCCATACTTTCTAGTATACGGACAAGAAGTCATTCTCCCGAACGGGCTATATCTTCCATCTCTTTAGCTTGCTCAGGGTTCTAGAGGAAAACCATCATCGATTATTCAATAGAGAATTGATACCCTCCTCATGATGGAGGAAGAAAGGGAGAAATAAAAATCAAATTTCATTTCTCATCGGCAGATAGTTAAAAGGTGGTTTGACAAGAATAAGGCCAAAGAGAAGAATTTTGAAGTAGGAGACTTGGTCCTGAAATGGGACAGAGCGAATGAGCCAAAGGGAAAACATTCAAAGTTTCAAAATCTATGCTTCATACCTTTTCAGGTAGCCAACAAAATTGGGGCAGGCACGTATCGGTTGAAAAATCTGAGGGGGGAACTTGACGCCCTCCTGATGAATGACCAAGCCCTACAACAATATTTCTATTAAAAAAAAATGTGTTTGTGTTTTCATGTTATTTTATTTTTAGGTAGGTTGATTATGGAGTCCTTTATTTTTGTAGTTTTTTTTGCGTTTTGAAGTTGTGTTCCGCAAGGCATTGGTTGACATTAATTCATATGGTATAGCAAACTATGTTCCTGACTCATGCTTACATACAACACAAGAAATGTTGGGTGAATTATTGTTGCCTTAAAGGATTTTTGTAGCTAATCTCTGCAAATAAACAACCTTGAAAGGTGATGAAGTGTCCACCTAGTGGTCTGGTAAAACCTAAAGGGAAAGATGGTAATATGGAAAGGACCACATGTACCTCAAGATAGAGCTAGAAAAATTCCACCTTAACCATCTCATCTTGTAAATAATAGACATCCTCCTCTCCCACTCTCTCAGGGCATCTCTGTCGAAAATAAATCAATTATATCAAATGAATGAAAAGTAGGAGAGGGTATGCAAATAACTCCAACGGGGCTATGGATGCTCGTTGGTAGCGGAGCAACACCGCAAAAAGTGAATGGTGATAACTAAAAGGCCTGGTGTCAGTTAATTCTTTACTCGACTCTTGTCAAAAGGGGGTGTGGTTCATGGTTAAAGAGAACGAAGGTGGAATAGAGGTTGAAACCCCACAGGAAAGTGTTGGATCATGTTGTCATTGTTGCCAAAGGATTGATTGATTGATGCCAAAGGAAAAATGTTTTGTATTCCAAAGGATTAATGTCAAAGGAACAATGTTTTGTATTCCAAAGGATTAATGTCAAAGGAACAATGTTTTGTATTCCAAAGGATTAATGTCAAAGGAACAATGTTTTGTATTCCAAAGGATTAATGTCAAAGGAACAATGTCTTGTCATATCATACTGATGTAATGTGTATCGTCCTTGATGTGAATGGATTGATGTCAAGTGGAATCATAGTCATATGATGTCATGCATAGATGAAGATGGATTAATAATTTGTCATTGATATATGATGCATAGATGAAGATGGATCAATGTGGTTTCATTGATATATGATGCATAGTTGGATTGATGTAAAGATGACTCATTATTGTCTTGTCATGGTTGATAGGAAGTAAAAATGGATGAAATCCAAAGTGGTCCCCTTATAGTGAAATCCCTCATGGGAAGGCTCTTTGTGGTTGATTTATCCTAGAAGTATGGTTAGAGAACCCAATCTTAATTATGAAATAATGAGATGAAGATCAGTGAATTTGTCAGTGAAACTATACTAAATGGATATTTCTTGTCATGCCATTTTGGGTGGTATGTGGAACATCACATAACTCCTCACGGTTTGAGAGTTGTGGCCTTACAAAGTTGGAGGACCCTCATATGTTGGCTAGAAGCCCCAAAAGGTCAAAGAAGTCAAAGTTCTTACAAAGAAAATATTATGTAAATAATAAAGTGAAGTGACAAAGTCAAAGAGGATTATTAAAATAATAAAGTCAATGGAGAACTTTCTAATTATGGGAAGTAGTTATGAGAAGGTTAACCCTAAAATGAGGAAAGTGGGTTAAGTGGTCAAGTGGCTATTGATATATGGACAAGTGGAAAATTGGACAAAGTTGGACAAGTGGAAAATTGGACAAAGTTGGTCAGTACTAATATTATTTCCATAGTATTATGGTTTCTTATACATGATTGAGTAGCATTCATATTGTATGGTTGAGTAGCATGAGTAAGTTGTTGGAGAGCATGGATGTGTTGAGATTGGTTATGGTACATATTGGACAGTGAGAGACAGAAGTGGATGAGATTGAAGGCTGCATAGGATCTGAGTTTTCATGAAGAGAAAAAACTTAATTACTCAAGAGGCATACGCAGGCTATAGTTCAGACTAGCCGCATACATATGCGAGCTATACTACTGGTAGGGCGTGTGTTTCACTACTGACAGGTTGTGTACCTATTGACAGATTGGTATCTGTTGAGGATTGATTCCTCTTCTCAATTGGTGTTGAGTTGTGTAAGTTGATACTTGCATTGTAGAGATGATTCTCTTGTGGAGTTGTAACTCTATTTAGTTGTTGTTGATAACCCAAGGATTGTAGTCTGTAATAAAAAGAAAATTGTACATACATCTTGTGTTCTTTTTGTTCCTTGTGGTGATAACTTATTGATGATATATGTTCACATTTAACTGGTTATAAATGAAAACAATAAGTAATGAGTAAATGGTGATTGCTAACTAATGAGTTTTGTGAAGGGGAATTTTTTGTAGAAAAGATCCCTACACTGATTCACCCCACCTGTCAATTTGGTTGGTGTGTCCAACAATTGGTATCAGAGAGGGCCTTCACTATAAGCCTTAACAAGCTTGGAGGATATCCATGGACACACAAATGGATGATGAAGTTCCAATCCTTGATGAGGAAAACTATTCTACATGGAGAATATAAATGAAGGTGCAATTGAAGGAAATATGAGCGGGTGTTTGGAAAGAAGCTATTGGTGGATTAGTTCCTTTGAAGAACAAGTCAAAGTTTGCAGCTCAAAGGGAAGAATAGAAGAATGATGCATTGGATCTCAAGACCATTCTTAGTTGACTCTCAAGTTCTATCAAAGAAAGCATGGGACAATGAACTTCCGCCAAGGATCTATGGCTAAAGCTAGAGAAGACATACCAAAGCAAAAAGGAAGACCTTGAAGACAACTCCATCAAGAAAAATGAAGGTAAAGAATCTCCAAAATCCTCTATTTGCAATGATTCTAAATGTGATGATGTTGGCAAAAAGGAAGACCTTGAAGACAATTCTATAAAGATCAATGAAGTTAATGAATCTCCAAAAACCCTTGATTATAATATTTCAAAATGTGATGATGTTGAATATTTCTCTACAAGTGAAGAAGAAAATATAGAGATAGTATGTGTAGAATTAAATGATAGTTATCCCATGGAAGAAGTAGAAGAATAACTATCGGAGCTTAAAAGGAAAGTTGAATGGGGTCTATTTGAATACAACTATGATCATTGTTATATAGAATATAGCTATATTTCTGATAACACTAAAAAGGTTCTTAAAAACAATCAAAGTCATATCTTCAAGTTAAAGGAAATGCTAAAGAAACAAGAATAAAGTAAAAAGACTCAACTAGAAGAAAAATAAGAAGATATCAAAAAACCAAAGAATGAAATAGAAGAGAATAAGAAGCTAGATGATGAGATTAGAAAAAGTCTCGAAGTTAATGTCCATCTCAAGACCCAAATTGAAGAAGCCAAAAGGGTAGAGGAATTACTAAAGAATCAAGTAAATGAACAGGAAGAGTCATGTCATAAGTTGGAAGATGAAGTTGTTGATCTTATAAAGAAAGTAGAGAAGTCAAACAAATTCTTGAATAGCTCAACAATCTTGAATGAGATCTTAGATAGTCAAAGATCACCAAATGATACATTAGGTCTTGGATACAAGAAAGAAGCTACACATGTTGAAGCAACCACTTCAAATGAGCATGAAGTAAGTCCCTCACTGTCAAAGGATGGAAATAATGTTGCAAGTCAACCATCTACACAAGGCAAGGAATGTTTCAAAATAACAAAGGAAGGAAAACATCAAGAAGCCATATTTACACCTCAAAGAAGAGAGACACCTCCAAGATGGACACCAAAGAAAAGGTATGAAAATGTTTTTCATGGTAAATGTTACTCATGTAATGAATATGGTCACAAAGATTTGGAATGTAGATATTATAAAATGAAAGATAGTGAAATATTTGATAACACCCTAAGGTGTTGGAGATGTAATCAAGTAGGACATATTGTTGCTCATTGTCACATCATGAGATGCTACAGATGTAGTGGATTTGTCCACAAATCACATGATTGTTGGAACACAAGAAGAAAGACCATGATGAGGACTTCATATAGCATGACTAGAAGAAGGAATGAATTTAGGAAGGAAGACATTTTGGAAAAGATGGAAGCTCAGAGCTCAAATTATGAGAAGCAGGGACACCTTCAGAAGTGGGTAAAGAAGACTGAACAACCAGAGCAGAATGGCATCCTTAAGGGAAGCTCAAGTTTTTCATTTTCAGAAGCATACGCGGGTTACAATGGTAACAATCATGTACATATGTGATCTGACCTATGAATAGGTAACATACATACGCAAGTTATCTGTGCAGCAGGTCGCGTATCTATGGTAAAAGCCTTGGGAAAAAGGTTATGCACATGAGTTACAGCATGGTATAATGGTATAACTTTGTGTTGCAGGGTATGACATGGTTTGTTGCAGGATCTGACATTGTTTGCTGCAGTTTTTCATGATTACATGTTGGCATACATAATTGATGTATGTATGGTGATGACATATGGTTGAGTGTTGAAAGACTCTCTTGGATGCATGGTACTAACCCTAGAGTGTGGATTGAGACATTTTTCTATTGAAGAACAATGTTGGTTGTGACAGTGAAGTTATGGCACTTTGGTTATGAGATATATCATGATGATGCTAGCTAGAGATGTCATTGATCTATTGAGGCACACTTCTAGTACATATTGGATGCTTAATATTTTTTGTAGTGAATGGAGGTTGAGGTTGATCTATTGGGGTACATGGCTGGTACATATTTGAGTTTCATTGATATATCTTATGATGTATTATTGAAAGAATATTTGTTGGATATCTTGGTGCATGCATTTGGCATATGGATGAGCTACATATTGGGACATGTAGTTGTATGGGTTGATATAGTTGAGACATTTGTTATGATGTTTGATGATTGAGATGCATGATTGTGGCACTTGGTTCAGGGTGGAGGCAGATCATGAGTGATATGACACTTGTTTGTGGCACATGGTTGGCATGTTTGTAGAAGCATATGGTTGATACACTCCATTGATGATATATTATGTCATATTCTATGATATTAATGTACATGGGGGTTGTGCATGGTTGGCACAGAATATGGCACAGGATGTACTTGGTTGATTTTTTGTTCATGATTCTCTATTTCATTTTTGACATATAGTTTTCTTTATGATGGATGGTATGGCACAAGTTTGATGCATGGACAGGTCCAAGGATCATCATAGAAAGAGCAGTTGATTTATGTTCCTGTTGAGCAGTAGCAATTGTAGCAGAAGCATATTTTAGTGGTATCATATTGTTCATATTGTAGAGAAGATAGGGGGAGACATACCCATAGGGGGGGGCTCATTCTTCTTCCCATGATTTCAAGAGGAGATATTTATCATATGCAAAGGTAAATACTTAAAAGAGATCCCTTTACTTGGAGAAAGAGCACAGAGGCATAGTTCCAGGGGGAGCATGAGAGATATATATTCAGCATTACATCAGAGTGACATCCCTTGTTCAAAAGGGGAAAGATTATTCAGAGAAATATGAAAGGCATCCAGGTAGGGGGATCATCCCCAAGGAGAGTTTACGCAGGGGAAGCAACACCAAGGAGAGAACTACCCTTTTCCATTGATGTCAAAGGGGGAGAGATAATCACATTGATGTGATTGAGATGACCATTGATGTAGATCAATTCCTTGTCTACATGTTGCCATGAATGATTGGTATTGAAATCAATGTTGGTATTTCCATCAATGCCAAAGGGGGATATTGTTGGATCATGTTGTCATTCCATTTTTGGTGGTATGTGGAACATCACATAACTCCTCACGGTTTTATATTTATGGCCTTACGAAGTTGGAGGACCCTCATATGTTGGCTAGAAGCCCCAAAAGGTCAAAGAAATCAAAGTGCTTACAAAGAAGATATTATTTAAATAATAAAGTGAAGTGATAAAGTCAAAGAGGATTATTAAAATAATAAAGTAAATGGAGAACTTTCTAATTATGGAAAGTAGTTATGAGAAGGTTAACCCTAAAATGAGGAAAGTGGGTTAAGTGGTCAAGTGGCTATTGATATATAGACAAGTGGAAAATTGGACAAAGTTGGACATAGGTGACTATGTGGACAAAGTGGCTATGTGGACAAAGTGGCCTAGAATATGCTTCTAAGGAAGCTACTTGGAGAGTATAAATAAGAGGTAAGGGTCTCTTGTGAAAGATATCTCTTGAGCATATATTGAATATCTATTCTGAGAGAGAGAGTGGCTAGAGGATCTCATGGATACATCAAAGTTTCTATAAGTCTGAGATCTTGATGGGGAAATTTTTGGAAGTTCAAAAACCCTAGTTTCTAAAGGAGTACACAAGCATCATTAGGCCAGAGCGCATACATACGTGAGCTGCAGTGAGATAGAGAACGTACACACACGAGCAGAAGGAAGGTAGAGTGTGTATAGTTGGATGAAGTCATGGAGACTTGAGTGTGAGTTGGTGCCAAGCTCTTGAAGACTAAAGAAGGTTCTAGACCTACATTCTATGGGGTCAGATCTGCCATAGAAACTCTGGTATGGTTACATAGTTATCTTGATGGATAATTTTGCTTATTGTATGGTGAATCCTTAAGGCATTCATGGTATGGTTGGTGTGATATGGTTATGTTGGTTGATTGATAGAGTGAGCAACACTCTTATGGTTCAGTACTAATATGATTTCCATAGTATTATGGTTTCTTATACATGATTGAGTAGCATTCATATTGTATGGTTGAGTAGCATGAGTAAGTTGTTGGAGAGCATGGATGTGTTGATATTGGCTATGGTACGGATTGGACAGTGAGAGACAGAAGTGGATGAGACTGAAGGCTGCATAGGATCTAAGTTTTTCATGAAGAGAAAAATCCTAATTACTCAGAAGGCATACGCAGACTGTAGTACAGACTGGTCGCATACATACGTGAGTTGTACTACTAGTAGGGCATGTACATACTCGTGTTGCACTACTGATAATTCGTTTACCTATTGACAGATTGGTATCTATTGAGGATTGATTCCTCTTTTCAGTTGGTGCTGAGTTGTGTAAGTTGAGTCTTGCATTGTAGAGCTGGTGATCTTGTGGAGTTGTAACTCTATTCAGTTGTTGTTGATAACCCAAGGATTGTAGTATGCAATAAAAAGAAAATTGTACATAAATCTTGTGTTCTTTGTGTTCCTTATGGTGATGAATTATTGATGATATATGTTGTTGATATATGATGCTAATAAATGTTCACATTTAACTGGTTATAAATGAAAACAATAAGTAATGAGTAAATGGTGATTTCTAGCTAAGGAGTTTTGTGAAGGGGAAGTTTTTGTAAAAACGATCCATACACTTATTCACCCCCCCCCCCCTCAGTGTGGTCAGTGTGTCCAATAGCAGGCCCAGATTCACCAACTGGGGGAATTTCAAATGCAAGGATAGAGGAGACTCTGATAAAAAACAAAACCAGTTAAGTTCTTAACCAACTTTTGCATAAGCTAAGCCCAAGAAAGGAACATAGATTATGCTTTCTCCCAGTAAGTCACCATTTGTTGAGAAATCAACACACCCTAAAAGATTATGAAATTTTATCACTTTTTGGGTACCACTTGTTTTCTCCACTGTCTGAATCGATTTCACTTTGGGAAACGGTTTATCTTTGTGCTGTTTTCATGACTCTTATCATCAAGTTAGGTTTTTTTAACTTGTTAAACCTCATGTCTAAAAGAACTTGATACTCGAATTGAGAATTGACAGCTAACACTGCACCTAACTCTCTCAGGTTCAGCGTCGGAAAAATTCAAGCAAGACAAAGGAACCACAATTACAAGAGTCACCGAGCATATATTCCCATTGGCATCAACAGAAGGTGGATTTGGTTTGTGTAAGTTATTTACACAAATTTTCAAGAGATAGTCGATCCCCCTTTGGCATCAACAAACTACGGGAAGGATAGACATTAGCAAATTCATAAAGAAATCACTGATTGTTGATGACCGATGTGTGTCATCAAGGTCGGGGAAATCTAGAAAGTTAAAACCATCATTTTTGTCTACAAAAATCATATCGTTGATCGTCGATCCCTGATGCATCTTCGACATCAAGACGTTTTCGAGAGAGTCGATCTAGGAGCACTTGGGTAGGATTATCATCGATCGTCGATCCTTGATACTTTTCAGCATCGGCAAGATGGGATTGGGTTTTAGAATTTACAGTTTAAAGAAAGTCTCGATTCTGATTAACACGAGCAAATGAAGTCACCGGTCTCAAATTCCACGTGTCTTTACCACGTAAAGGGGTCATATGGCCTAGTTTTTTCCTAAGTCATATTAAGGTTCCTTGCATCCTAGTCATGCCTCCTTGTCATCTTTTCCAAGTGAGCTCTGTATGGAAAGATTGATCGACATCGAAGCTTTCGCAAGAAGTTATCAAAAAAAATTGTTTGAAGCACAATCTTGACCCCTGACCCACTAACTGGACTAGCGAAATGATGGGATGTTTGTGCCATAAGATACGAACTGATTTGGACATTTAATAGACTAGTTAATGCTTGATCCTGCATTTGTTTCTACCTCGTACGTCGATTGAACAACAACAATTTGAAATGGCCGATAGGCCACATTACCACCCACGCCCACAAATCTGGCATTAAATTTAATGAAATTACACTCATAACTCGAATTGAATGGTTGATGCGACAAGGTAAGTTCATCCCTATTTAAATCTCTATAACGGTTCTGAACAAATTCATTATGCACACAAGTTTGAATTCCAGAGCATCTGAAGGAGCAAAGCGAGTGTCTCGAGACTATACTAACCCTCATATTATCAAAACCAGGTTAAACAAGTTGCATAGGTAAGATGTTGTCGAGAAATCCAACCACCAAACGCTCGTCGAGGGCACCCAAGCTAAAATAAGAGGAAACAGGTGAAGTTTCTTCTCCGGGAACCAGGAGATAGTTGGAGTATGCTCCCATGGTAGAGCCTGTTATTAAAACATCAACAAAGAAAGCTTTTGTCTAGCCTCCAACCTTTGGTGATACATAAGTAAGCATCGGATCCAAAGTAATGATCCCACAATGGGGGGACCTCTTCAACAGAATTATTAGGGAAGAATACCCAAAGTATATCCCACACAATGACCCAGACATAAGGGCACTCGATGACCAGGTGTTCCCGAACATCTGACAGTCATATCTACACATGGTGGCCAGTAGAACCTCGATTTTCCCTTGCATAGAGGTTATGAAATGGCTAATTGACCATACAGACAAGCATAAGTGCTTGATCAACGATGAGAATGGAGAATGTGTCGGATTTTTCCTCCTGACAGAAGTCCATAAATACTACAAGCTCAAAGACCCAGAGGAATGGCTAAACACAGACTTTGTGGTGAAGTTCTATGAATTCCATGACACCAGTTGGTTGATGGCCTCATGGTGGAAGGAGGACAAGAAGTTCACTAACCGGAGCCATGGTTGGTCTGGGATGATTAACCTGAGGGATTCATACATCTATTTGATGGCTCTCATCTGCCCACTATATGGAGAAAAGGATTGCTCAAAGTTTTATGAAGCATGGATGCCTTTAGCGTACATAGTGGTGATCTCCGAGAGCATCTTCAATTGTGGAGAAATAATTTATAAACAATTGATCATCTGTGTACAACAGCCTTAGACACCAAAAGAAGGGGAAACACCCACTTTCTACATGGCCTCGTACCATCTTGATGTCATCTATGCAAGGAATGTCTTCACCGGAATGAATTTAAGCCTGCATGTTGTGGAGCTCCCGATCTACGTCTACTTCAGCATAATATGGGAGAACAAGTAAAACAAAATCTTACGCACTCGTCTACGATGAATTCATCGCCTGCATTCATTTTGTTATTTCTAAGAAGGAATTCCCAAGATTATCCGCAACATCCAAGAATATGGTAGAAAAGGTAGGTCATTGGTATTTAGACAAACGCTCAACCTACATCAGGGTGTTCGAGGCCACCGGATCACCACATCTCCTACTCACTCATGTCCCAAACTAGCTCATTGTGGGATAAATTTGCTATCAAACTATCATGCATGGCTATAACACCACATTAGTTAAGGACAAGAAGCGAGCTTTCATATGCTATGGTTTCCATGTGGGGTTGTATCTGGTAAAGGATACTGCTCAAGCCAAATAAGAAGGGATGAGCCAACTTGAATTCAGGTTCCCGACAGGCCGATTCCGCAAGCACGACCCTAAAGTCCTAGTTCTCCAACATGCTTCATAGGTATCATCCTGTTGTTCGTACACTCATGATAAGTTTGAGGAAGAAATTTTCACAGAGTGCACCCAGGACTGGGATGAGGTGATACATAGAATGGACAACCCAAATATGACCAATTTCAAGGCCATGAGCATGGATGAATAGGTGGAAACAATAGAGCAATCATCTCAAGAGGCCCTCAGATCCAAGGAAGAAATTAGAGCGACAGAGATGATAAAGGCATGGAGAAGGGGATTACTCTTGCTAGAAGGGTCACAGAGAATCATTGATCAATTGAAAAATGACCCTGATCTGATAGAAATGACAAGGATTCCCTCTGATGACCCAATCAAAAGCTGAGGAGAACCAAGTGGCCTAGAGCCAATGCCACTTGAAGAAATAACTGGGTAAGAAAAACCTGAAGTTCCACCACCACGGATCAGATCACCAGGGGAAATTTCAACCCAACCCGAGATAGCGAGGACATCAAGGAGAACAAGTATACCAAATCCCTTGTTCTGTTTGATAACGATCTATGATGATGAGGATAGTTCGGAGGTGTCCCTGGTGACTCCAGTACATATTACAGAGGAGAACGAAAGTGAGAGAGAATCTACCCCGGGTCTCGATGCTCTAGTTCAGAACGAGCATGAGGTAGAAAGTGCCTTAGACACTGAGCCACTTGACATACCGGGAACCCCAATTGACAAATCGAAGGATGAGCTAGGATCAGGTGGACAGGAAGAAGAATTTCCACAACAGGAAATCGACATTTCAACAATGGATTATCAAGTATGTACCAAACCTGCCCCTAGTTCCTCAGTTTTGGTTGATATCTTACCAGTCGATGAGAAACAACTGGAAGTCGAGCCATTGGGACATATATAAAAGGTTCAAGAACCCATCCTAGAACCGATATACATAGTCGGGAGCCTGGGAAATACTCTTACTTGGGGAGAGCAACAAATCCCCAAACCTATTAATGAGGTCGTCAATATACAAGAAATTGCCTACAACCGAAAGAGGAAAGCCATCATGAAGACAACCACTAAGAACAGGAGGATTATGTTGGACAGTTCAATCCTCATCACCACAGAGGAAAAATTGATCAGCACAGAGCATGCCAAGACGTCTGAGCTTATCAATGCAGGGATGGCTATCACAGATGCCACCCTGGATGGAGAAAGAAAATATGAAGAGGAGTTGGTTGTTGTGCTAAAGGATTGGAGAATCTGCGCCATTTGGAGAAATATTATCAGGACTCCACACAAGCCATGGTGTTTTTGAGAAGTGAGATCCAAGACACCTATGAAAAATTCATGAATGAACGACACCTTTTCACTGCAAGGATACTCGACTTCCAAGAAGACACCCTTATGGCACTAGCGACCTGAAAAGACATGGAAATATGGTACGAGAAGGCCCACCAAGAAGTGGAGATAATTGATTACATCAATGTGGTTCAAAAGGGTCTAGGCACCGAAGAGAATGACATTCGGGTGCTAAGCGACAACAACATAGATTGGATAAGGAAGGAAGACGAATATTGGGTGAAAATTGAAAAAGAACCTCAGTGGGAGATTCAAGAAAAATGGGCTGATTGCGAAAGGATATGGGTCAATATTAATCGGGAGATGAAATACATCATTCTTCCATAATTTGGCTCACCCAAGGACTTTTTGGACTTGCCCGACATAGTCACACAACATGCAGAACAAAACTCAGCATGGACTATAGAGATAGAAAAGGTGGCGAGCATGGCGCCAATTCAAGTACAACAGTTCATGGAGCACTCGATCAAGGTTCGAACAGTATTAAAATAGTTAAGTGTCAAAATATTTAAGTATCAGGCACAAACAATAGAAGTAAAAGAAATCCTTTCGACCCCGATGGACCAACATGAATTCCCGTATGCCAACACATGCGAGGAACTCTTTGTCAAATGGTCAGAGTATTAGGAGAGTCATCCACTTCAGTGAAACAATTCGATGACTCTTAGAAGACAGAGAGATGGAAGCGCCATGTGGCGATGTTTTATTTTACTTAGCTTACACTTTTGATAGTTATTTTTAGTTAATGAATTGTTATAAATAAGAGGATCGGCCTTTTAAAAATGGTCGATGGTTTTGGCAAAGACCCTCATTTTTTGTAATTGTAAAGAACTATTTCCGAACTACCTTAACTGAGAAGTCATTTTTAGGACCAGAGATAAACTTCTATTTTTTCATCAAAGGCGTGTGTGATTGGATCTAAGGAGGAATTACTTCCGACTTTATCTCATGAATGGATGTTGTAATGAGTAAGAGTTTCTTAATCTATTGATAAGTTAGTTGACCCAATATTTTTGTAGTTCTTATCTCTAATGATGGAAAGCAAATTGTTGTGTTAATGTGTGATTAATGATTGGAGCCAAGGAAACTATTTTTATTGCCATCATTCTATTGCATGCATGTTTTATTTTTATAATTGTATCACATTCAATAATTGAAATACCAGCAAGTTGATGTATTAGTACTAGTCTTGTCACATGTGTGAAAATATTTGTCTGCATGTTTTAGCACAAGGGTTATTCCAAGCTCATCCTTCTTCAGTAGTTAATATTTCCCCTTTTTACCCAGCTGGTTTATACTAGCACACACATATTTTTATCAGACTCATCTAATAAAAGAAATGACAAAAAGAGAATGTTTAAACCGAAGGAGGAAATTTCATAAGAAGATATCATGTCAATCACTACGTAAAGCCCATTGATTATTTGGCCGGATCAATAGATCTGGATAATAATTCCACTATCAAACACTATAGAGTCTAATTGGGCCTCGGTGGCGGGTTTGGTTCTTGTTGTTGAGTTAAAGGGATTTAGTACCCCTCAATAGGATGAAAACCTTTTTACAGGAACATGGATTTAATTTCTAGTAACCAATAGTAGATGGATATACAACACCTGCCACTCCTCCAACAAACATAGATGGAAAGAAACTTAGTTAAAACAATTCAAAGGCTAAATGCATTATTCTGGGTAGTCTTGTTGATTTAGTAATTGTGAAGGTGATGCATTGTGACACTACAAAGGATATTTGGGACAAACTTTAAAACATTT
Organism: Picea glauca; assembly: GCA_000966675.3. Taxonomy (NCBI): domain Eukaryota; kingdom Viridiplantae; phylum Streptophyta; class Pinopsida; order Pinales; family Pinaceae; genus Picea; species Picea glauca. The sequence goes on along the minus strand of JZKD02S2318920.1, from coordinate 224,200 downwards.
ACGAAGGATATGTTAAAGTGAAGGGTGTGAAGCTTCAAACATATAGAGGTAAATTTTAACAACTCAAGATGAAGGAAGATGAAGATATTGTAGCTTACTTTCTATGAGTTGATGAAATATTAAATTCCATTAAAGGATTATGAGAGAAATTAAAGAACCATTTATTGTCCAAAAGATACTAAGGTATCTTCCAATGAGATTTGATCCTCAGATTTCATCCCTAGAAGAGAGAGAAAATATTGGTATGATAAGTATGGATGAGCTACATGGAATATTCACTGCCTATGAGATGAGAACATAACAAGAAAATCCATCCAAAAAGGAAGCAACATTCAAGGCATCCAAGAAGACAAAGAAGAATAAGATTAAAAAAAAGTCACATTGTAGTTCTAGTGATGATTCTGATGAATATGAAGAGATCACCAACTTCGTAAGGAAGTTAAAGAAAGGAACTGGAAAGTACAAAGGTAAGCTTCCTTTTAAATGTTTTAATTGTGGTAAAATTGATCATTTTTCTAACAAATGTCCATACGCTAAGAACAAAGAGAATGATGAATAACAAGTTCCTAAGAAAGAAAAGAAATATCAAAAGGGAGACAAGAGAAGAAACAAGAAGAAATTCTTCAAGAAAAATCTCTACTCAAAGGAAGATAGTTCATCATCCAATGAGGACGATGATAGCGACAATGACTCAGAAAATGTACTCTTCATGGATTATGAAAATTATGAAAAGGACTATGAAGAAGAAGGTGAATTTGATCTTAGAGAAGAACTAATCAGTTCTTTAGAATAACTAACAAGAGAAAGAAAAAATAACTAATCAGTGCTTTAGAGTTACTTATGCTAAAGGAGAATTCTCAAAATCCTAACTCTAAAAAGGATCAGTAGATGATTATGAGCATGAAGGTCCAAGTTGAAGAAGCTAGAAGGATTGAAGAAATACTCAGAAATAGGTTGGAAGAAAAGGAAAAGGAGACAACGAGCTTAGAAACCGAAATATTTTCACTAATGAAGGAAATTCAGAATGAGATATGCAGCAGAATAACACCAAAATACTGGATGAAATCATCAGTGCTCAAAGGTTGTTTCATGAGAGGTTTGTACTGGGATACAACCAAACATATACAGATAAGGGTTTGAACTCTATGACTACATAAGAGGAAGAAGAACAAAGGACTTATGTAGAAGTCATTAGACGATTCACCAAGAAGGAAGAAAGCAAGCCTTCACTTGAGAATGATTGGGACGAAGATTACGGAAGGATGGCACCGTCTAGAAAACCCAGGTTTCATAATCAACAACCACCCATGGAAATAAATCAAGAAGAAAACTATAGAGGAACAACACCATTCAGAAGATCTCCCATGCACAAAGAAGAAGAAGTGACTGGTACATTGACAATGATTTTTCAAAACATATAACAGGTGACAAGAACAAATTTATATCTTTGAAGAAAGAAAGAGATGGATCAGTTTCATTTGGTAATGACAACTAAACCATAATTATAGGGAAAGTTACAATCAATCTTGGAAGTAAGGATGCTAAGGTAGAAAATTTCCTACTTGTTGAAAACATGAAGCATAATTTGTTGAGTGTGAATCAAATCTGTAATCAAGGACATAGACTTATATTTGACCCAGAGAAGTGCGAGATAAGAAAATAAGGATCAGGAAAATTGGTGGATACAACAGTAAGGAATCCAAACAACATATATATCTTAAATGAGATTGGAAAGGAAATATGTTGATTGGGAAGAGAAAATGAAAGTTGGATTTGGAATGGAAGAATGGGACACATGAACTTTGACAATTTGATCAAGATCAACATAAAGGAAGTAATAAGAGAAATTCCTGAAATTTCAAAACCACCGAGTACTATGTGCAAGCATTGTCTACATGGAAAGAGAACAAGAACGAAATTAAGATAAACTCTACAACAAAGCTACTAGAAATTATGCACACTGATCTATATGGACCAATGAGAACAAAAGGACTAAATGGTGAACAACGCTTCATGCTACTTATTGATGACTATACAATAAATTTCATAGGCATTTAGAAATTTCATAATATTCAAGGAGATGGTTGAAAATGAAATGGATTCGAGAATTAAGTGCTTAATATCATATAATGGAGGTGTATTCATATCAAAATAATTTATAGAATTATTTGAGGAGCATGGAATAAAAAGATATCTCTCAGCAGCTAGGACACCTCAGCAAAATCGAGTCGTTAAAAGGAAGAACGGAGTTGTAATAGAGATGGACAGAACCATGTTGAAGGATTCAAAGTTGAGGAACATATTTTGGGTACATGAAGTACATAAAACCATTCAAATATTGAATAGAGGAATGCTCAGGAGTAATAGTGATAAAAAACCATATCAGTTATGGAAGGAAGACTAGAAAATGTCAAACATTTTAGAGTATTTGGAAGCAAGTGCTACATAAAAAGAGAAGATGATAGAGTTGGAAAATTTGATTCTCGAGTTGATAAAGGAATATTGGTTGGTTACTCAAGAAAAATCAAGGCATACAAATGTTACAATCTAAAACTCAACAAGATAGTGGAAAGTATAAACGTAAAAATTGATGAAGCATATGTATCAAATATCAAAGAAGAAAGGAAATATCTAGGTGAATATGAAAGAGAAGAAGAACTAAAAGAAGAAGAGGTAAAAGAAGAACAAGAATAAGAATAAGAACAAGAAAAAGAATAAGAAGAAGAAGAAGCACAATCAGAAGATGAACATGAGGAAAATGACCAACATGACGTTTTGATGCCCTCCAGGACACCTAGCCATCAGGTTCAGAAGAATAATCCACCAAAATAGATTATTGGAGATGAGAATGCAAGAATAGAAACTAAAGGAAGTAAAAGGTTTTGTACAGCAGAGAAGAGACACATTGCACTACTATTCACAATTGAACCCTACATCTTTGAGGAATCCAGTAATGATGAACATTGGCTCAAGGCCATGGAAGAAGAACTACATCAAATAGAGAAGAATGAAACATGGGAACTGGTGCCAATATCGAAGAACAAAAATGTGATTGGTACAAAATGGGTGTTCAAGAACAAACTAAACGAAGATGGACATGTAACAAAAAACAAGGCAAGATTAGTATGAAAAGGATATGCACAAGTTGAAGGAGTAGATTTTGAAGAAACATTTTCCCCTATTTCAATAATGGAAGCAACTGGATTGATCTTGGCCTATGCATATTGTTGGTCACTTTAATTGTCTAATTAAATGGAAAATCAAAGTGTTCAATGTAAATTGTCAACCCAGGGAAGTTTGTTATTTCAAGATAATTATGCACAGTCTATGCTAGATTATGGAAGCATCTCTAATATAATTGCAGTAGGGAAGTTCTTCTAACAAAAACTAACAAACAATATTGGTAACACAATTGTGCTAATACAGCTGGAGTGCTATAGACTTAAAATCATAATTGCAATCTAAACTGATGAATCTACAAAAACCATGAATTGCCTACCTTAATCTAACTTACTTTTGCAGGAAGAAATTATATCCTATTGCTGAAGGGAAATCTACTTATTGCAAGAAGCTACTTCACACTTTTAATTCTCCAAAACAAGATTTAAACTTAATGCAGAAAAAAGAAAAGTAACTCTCCAACCATGCTCAACAACTGACTTCTAATTCTCATGAGACAAGTTTATTCACATTTATTAGGAAGGGACTAAACTGTAACAGCAGTTGCATTCAGAAACATCTAACAGTCAAACCAATTGCAATGAAAACAACTAAATCTAGAATTCGAAACAGAGGGGAATCGGTGAAGAAGGTGGGCCCTTTCCTTCTCACTAAATCCACTCAAAGAGATAGATCACATAATGCTAAAGAAAGTCAATCCAGTTCTTCATTCAACTTCCATAAAGATGTTGACTACAATAATCGTTCCTTTCTTCGGTTCAAGCCAAAAGACTAGCAACCTTTACATTACAAAAGCTCTGTTATTTAAAGTCAGAGTCAATTAGTGTTCAGAAACAAAGCAGTCCTGAGAATCCTCGATTCTTAGGTTGTTCATTAGATATCATAAATACCAAATCTTGAATTCTCCTTCATCAACATCGTGAGCCAGCATTCTAATCAACAGGTGTTGCAGCAGTCATATCACAACAGGATTGGTGGCGTCTGTTGTAACAGCTCCCGAGATTAACAGGCTTTTGACGTAGCAGTTGTGTAACAGCTTCCAGGATTGATGTTCGTTTGTTGCAGAAGTCCTGTAATAGCTTCCAGGATTGATGGGCATCTATTGCAACAATCCTGTAATGGCTCCCAGGAATTGCACATAGCTGTGACAACAGCGACCCGATTCTCGAAATGGGTTGTTCTATCATTTTGATCATTAGTTGAATTATTTCATGGGTAAAATATGTGATCGTATTCAATCAAACATGCTAAGTAAATGAAAACATAAAAGCAAGATGAATAGTTCGTACCTTGGGAAAAAGGGTCTTAATGCTCATTATATTAGTCATTTAGATTAGGAAATGAGAGGGTTGAATGATCGAAAGGTGTAGTGAAAAAGGGCATTTCAGGGTCCTAACATACCCCCCAACTGAAGACATTGCATGTCCTCATGCAAAACACATTCAAACCTTATCTTGTAGCTGAAGTAGATGAGTATCTGCTCCAGTGCAAAATTGTTAAGAGAAAATTCTAAGTGTCGTTAATGATGAATGTTGTGTCAAAAAAGAAGAAATCTATTGTTTCAACCATTTGTTTGGGTTCTTCTATTCTTGAGAATAGGATCAATTTGATTTGCTTGAGTAACAACTCGTGAACGAAAAAAAGGTTCTTGTTTGCAAGCGGTTGGCATACCATGTGCTGATTTATGATGTTGAGATCTCCCCTGTTTTGCTGATGTTTGTGTAGAAGGGAGTCTATGTTCAGTCTTGATTGATACATTTGCTAGTCTTGTAGCCACTAGAACGTTGACTACCTCATATCCTACCTCATAGTAAATGTTGCCACATTCAAAACACGTGAGTTCTTTTTCTCTGCCCATAACAGTTTTTGTTAGTGCTAGGATGTCCATGGTTATACCTTATGGATTCTTCTGTCGAGTAGCTTCCACTTTCTATTTCAAGGTTTTTATCTCTACTTTAAGGTTATTATTTTCTGTCATTAGTGCCACAATCTTGGAATTTTTTGTATTCTTGATCTTTTGCTCTATTTGGGCAAATAAATTTGCAAGTGGAACATCCTCAGCATGTTGTGCAGTTGGTTCTTGTGTAACAGCTGTGACTGTCGGAACTGGTTCTTGTGGAGCAGACTCGACATGGACAGGTGGTTCTAATATCTCGAGCTCTGGTGGGACAATCTCCCGTGGAGCAGTTGGTTCTTGAGTAACAACTATATCTGTCAGGGTTGGTTCTTGTGGATCAGTCTTGACGTGGACAGTAGATTCTTGTGGAACTGTCTCGACATCAGCCATAGGGAATAGTGGACAAAGAATAGGAATGGCATGCTCCATATTTTTCTTTCCAATTGCAGCTTCAACAAACTTGGTGGACCTGGTTTTTCTCCTAGGTAAAGTAGAAACGAAAGTAGTGGTCTTTTTCTTTGCTGCTAGAGGAGGAACATGATGTTCTTCCTCAATCACACAAGGAGGACATTCTGGTATACTAGGGTCAGAGATAATTTGGATTTCGTCAACAAACATAGGATCCGCATAATCATCAGGTAGCACCGATGATTTTGCTGGGAATTGGGTGCATTCGCTTTGAAAGGAGAAGATAGTTTCCTGCAGTTCTGGGCATAAGGTAAAACCTGGTATTCGTACCCCTGGAGAATTCTCTATTGCAGTAGCTAGAGGGTTCTAATTTGATGTTGATCCAATTTTACCAATGGACATCTAAGGTTTTCCTTTGAATGGACGTTTCCTTTTCTGCGAAAATGCACAGGTAATGCTAGTAGGTGCTTGATCAGCTGTAGCAATAATAGGATAATCCTGTGTGATTGTAGCAACAGTAGGAGTGGTATGTGTGATAGTCGGTGCCTCAGCAGAGGGGGTAAGCGGTCCTGATGGTATTGAGGACCATGCTATCCTTGCTCACTTTTTAGGTGATGTAGAGGTAGGAGCAGGGTTTTTCTTGTCAGAGGCAGGGGGTTGGATTTCAATAATCGGTGTATCAGCCAAGTGTTGTGATTATGGTTGAGTGGTTGGCTCCTCATTTGTTTGTTTTTACATAGCTACAGGTTGTTGTATTTCAAAGTTGTTGAGGCTTGTCTGTGTGGTGCTAGGATGGCTTCGGGTTACACGGTTACTTTTCCGAGGTGTCTTACGGACAGTGACAGTAGGAGTTTGGGCTGTTGTTGCAGCCGAGGGTAAAGGCTCTGGAAGAGGTCCATGGGTTGTAGTTTCAAGGATTGGTGTAGTCCTTTCTGTATTTACAGACTGTGGCTGGGCTGCTACAGCAGGTAATGGGTTATTAGAAATTCCCATACCTCTGTGAATTAACAGGCCGATGAGTCTGTGATTAGAAACACAATTCTTGGGGCTCTTGGATTTTTTTACAAAATGGGCCATGTTATGCAATGATTGTAGGAGATAATAAGGGATATTTATCAATTTCTGATGTCACAGATGTGATAATAAGATGAAATCAGAAAAATAAACAACTTGGTATCTGCCTTCACAGGTGATGTACCTTTTAAGAAATTTTGAAACTTTCCCCCATGGCTCTGGTAAGGAATTGACGTCTACACCTCTGCCCTTGTTCTGAACTCGCTTAGTGTTGATGATGAACCCCTTCTGTGCGTCTGAGATATGTGTTTGTCTGTTAAACCATCAGTCTCCTGTTCTTGGCAATCATATTACAGCAACAATGCTTGCTTATGTTACTAGAATCCTTACCCCATTCACCATTGAGTACCCTTCAGTAAGATTTTGATTGAATTCCAATACTTCATCCTCACTAAACTCTTTAAAATTCTTAAAATACGATATTCAACCTGCTTGAAGAAATATTTGGTAGGCCTCTGGGTGTAGCAGTAAACTGTCCAGAGTTGTGGGTTCATGTCTCACAGCTGATCCTCCCATGATGTTTCTTGAGAGTTACAGACACGTAGGAGGAGAAGCTATCACCTAAATCAGAGACACAATAAGCTCAAACGTGATTTGCAGAGAGAATACAGTGTCTTAGTTAAAAGAAGTGTGGGTGGAAAGGTGGTGGAGGTGTGTATAAAATTCAGAATGAACAACTAGATTTACATCCCCCCCCCCCCAAACTAAGCGGACTGGCTCTAGGTGTAACCGGTTAAAATAGGAAATCATGCTTTTAGATCTTCATTACTTGAACATGTAGGATTAATTATGTACCTCAAATCTTACCACACATAACTACCTGTCGGAGTAACCGCACAATCCAACCGCCATCGGAATGGCGCATAATAGCTGGCATGATGAAGGATCGTGAGAGAAATGACGGCTTGTGCAGAATCGTAGACCTTACAGTAGTGAGCCAACTGAATACCACTGAATGTGAAGTTATGTCATAATGAAGCAATACTCTCTGATAGAAAGCATTAGTGATGTCTAATCAGAGGTCTTGTTGCATGGAAGACTGGAGGTCTGGAGCCGCAGCATCAGCAAAAACAAAGAGTGAAGTGGCAAGAAATCACAACAGTAATCAGTGTATCAGCAGGTTCTTTTTAAAAAATGTCGGAGGTAGGTGTAATAGCGTTGGTATCGACCAGTTTATCGGGAAAAGGTGTAACGGCATTGAATTCGACCAATTTATCAGAAAAAGGTGTAACAGCATGGAGATCGGCCAATTTATCGGGAAAAGGTGTAACAGCAAGGAGATTGGCCAATTTATCAGGAAAAAGGTGTAACAGCAAGGAGATCGTCCAATTTATCGGGAAAAAGGTGTAACAGCATGGAGATCGGCCAAACACTGCCTTACTTCGATTCTCGGAAGTTTTTCAACTTCCATGAACTCATTGTTTTCTTCTGTTCATCAATCTACCTACACACATAGAATTGCCTGATACCTTCCAAGGCTTTATTAGCAGAGCAAAGAAAATAGAAAAAATTCAACTAAAAAAAAAAACAGAGAAATGTAAATTTTGCTGAGATTATTTATATACAAAGTCTGAGCAAAATAAGTCCTAAAGTTCAGAAAGGGAAGGAGCAAGCTCCTTTCCATTTAAGATCTGATAATACGTATCAGTTGTATAGCTAGATTTGAATTCTGCCTTGGATAGTGGACGTTGATACAGACGTAGGCGATGACCATTTGCATGTAAGTGTGCATTGGATCCATCAATAGTAATCAACCGGATTGTCCCATTGGGAAAAACTGTGTCTACCTCGTAAGGCCCTAGCCATCGTGTACGCAAATTACCTTGAAATTCCTTAAAGCGTGAATCATACAACAGAGCCCAATCTCCTTTCTGGAATAATTTCTTCTTAATGATTCGGTCATGCCATTTTGTTCTTTGTTGTTGAATCATTGTGGTTTGATGGATTGCGTCCAAACGCTTTTCATCAAGCTCATTGAGCTGTTGCAGTCTAGCTTTCTGTGCCATAGTCAAGTCGAGATTGACTGCTAATGCAGTTCTTAAGGTTTTGATTTCGAATTCAATGGGAAAAACAGGGCTTTTTCCATATACTAGCTCATAAGGAGAAAAACTAGTCGTGCTCCTCCAAGTAGTTCGGTATGCCCATAGAGCTTCATGCAGTCTGTTAGACCAGTCCTTACGACTTTCTCTCACTATTTTAGTAAGAATGGCTTCGATAACTTTGTTGGTACTTTCCACTTGGTCATTGCCTTGTGGATGGTATGGAGAAGCTATTCTATGTAAAACATGATATTTATTGAGTAGAGCTTCAAATTTATGTGATGTGAAAGGGGGTCCTCCATCAGTGACCAGTTCTCTAGGAATGCCAAACCTAACAAATATATTTTCAAACAAGAATGCTAAAATAGCCTCTTTTGACGCTCTAATAAGTTCTTTTGACTCCTCCCACTTGGTCATGTAGTCTGTACAGACCAATATATAAACTTTCTGATTGGAAGGTGGATGAATGGGTCCTACAAAATCCATGGCCCATCTTTCAAAAGGATCTAACACTACCTGAGGCTGGAGTGGCATCTCATCCCTGTGAGTTGGTTGACCCATGCATTGGCAACTGTCACAAGCTTGGACATAATTCTTGGCATATTGAAATATGTTGGGCCAATAATAGCCGGTCCTTTTTGCAGCAAAATGACCCCCACAAGGGCCATCATGGCAATCTTTCAGCAGATCATAAACCTCATCATCCATCACACATCTCCTGATTTCTTGGTCCAGGCATGTGTAGAAGAAGTATCCTCCTATCCAACTGTACCTGGCACTCTTTTGAATAATTTTCCTTCTTTCCCTAGGAGATAGGTGGGGAGGTACCTTCCCTACAACCAGATAATTAGCAATGTCTGCATACCAGGGTGAGTGAGAAGATACTGCAAACAAACGTTCATCAGGAAAGGAATAGCCTATAGGTGAATTATCATCATTTATATGTAATCTTGAGAGAAAATCAGCAACCACATTTTCTTTTCCTGGTCTATCCACTATAGTGATGTCAAATTCTTGCAGTAGTAACAACCATATTATCACTCGGGCATTAGTAATAGGTTTATTCATTAGATATTTTATGGCTATATGATCAGTATGGATAAAAGTTGGATAACCAGTTACATAATGCTTGAATTTATTGATTGCATATACTACTGCCAGGAATTCTCTTTCAGTAACTGTGTAATTTAACTCAGCAGGAGCCATGTTCTTATTGATATAGTAGATAACATAGGGTTCTTTGTCCTCCTCCTGCCCTAGTACTGCACCAATTGCAGTGTCTGAGGCATCTGAAGAAATGTGAAAAGGCAGAGCCCAATTGGGCCCTCTCAAGATGGGAGTTGTAGACAATCTTTGTTTGAGGTATGCAAAAGACAATTCACAGTCATCATTCCAACGAAAGTTAACATATTTTTTTAGTAAGAAAAACAATGGAGAGGCAAGTTTAGAGAATTTTTTTATGAATCTTCTGTAATACCCAGCATGTCCTAAAACAATTCTTACCTCTTTCTGAGTTGATGGAGTTGGAATGTCCAAAATTACCTGGATTTTGGGTCGATCTACCTGAATCCCTGCATAAGATATGAAGTGTCCCAGCACTATCCCTTCGCGCATCATCATATGGCACTTTTCTTTACTTAAAGAGAGATGAGATTGTTTACATCTTTTGAGCACTTTCTCCAGATTAGACAAAGCATCTTCAAAATCAGTCCCATAAGGAGTAAAGTCATCCATGAATATTTCCATACAATCATTCACCATATCAGAGAAAATACCAATCACAGCTCTCTGGAAAGTGGTCGGTGCATTACACAAGCCAAATGGGAGAACCTTGTAGGCAAATGTTCCCCAAGGGCTAGTAAAGGTGGTCTTATCTTGGTCCTGTGGGGCAATTTGTATCTGGTTATAGCCACTAAATCCATCTAGGAAAGAAAAATATTTCTTTCCGGCTAAGTTATCTAAAACCTGGTCAATAAATGGCAGAGGGAAATGATCCTTCTGCGTTTCCTTATTCAAGCCTCGATAGTCCACACACACTCTCCACTTACCATTCTTTTTAGGCACAATAACCAATGGTGATACCCACTCACTGTCTGATATAGGATAGATGAATCTAGCATTGAGAAGTTTCTGAAGTTAATCTTTAACAATTTCTTTAAGGTTTGGGTTCATCCTCCTTTGCGGTTGGCAAATGGGTCGGCATTCTTCTTTGATGTATATATGGTGGGTGCATAGCTCAGAGGGGATGCCTTTCATATCTATTAGAAAAATAGGACTGCAGAGCAATAAAATAAAACAAATGTGGAAACAAAACACAAAAGATACACAATACAAGAGAGACACAGATTTACGTGGTTCACCCAGTGTGGGCTACGCCCACCAGATAAATTGCCAGGTCCTTCCTTTATTATTATCCAGCAAATGAAGGGATACAACCTACAGCAAAACCTGCTATAACTTCCTCTTCTTTCTCTCACAGTCTCCTCTCTCAGAATACAATATTCGCCATCAACCATAGTCGCAATACATTTCCCTCATAAAAGAGGGTTGCCTTCTAGGGAAACAAACCCTAACATAATCTCTACCGTTAGATTTGCGACCTTATAATGAATGGTCCAGATTTACGATGAAATTACAATACAATTTTACAAGGAAATTTTTCCTTCGGGGGCTTCACCCCCGCTTGCCGCCAAATCCCCTAGCCGGGAAGATAGCCCCCCTAGACCCCACAGAGGGGGTACCCCCCCTCTGCACTCCCCCGCGTGGAAGAGTGTACATACTTCTGGGGTGTAAATAATTCATGGGGTATAAACACGGCTGAAAGCAAGGACCTATGAATCAGGAAGATAATCAGGCT
>JZKD02S2318920.1:181290-195306 GCA_000966675.3 Picea glauca | reverse complement strand
TGAGACAAGTAGTTGATGAGTTGGCACATACATGAGGTGTATAGTTGATGATGTTGGTACATATTGATGAGTCATAGTTGATGAGTAATTGACACATTATTGGTACATACTTGGTGCATGGTTGATTCACTTTTTTATGGTATAGGTTGATTACAGGTTGAGGTACAGGTTGATGCATGGTTCAGATTTATTGGTACAGGTTTACAGCGGTATTTCTCACAGTGACAGTTTGACATTGGTTCCATCATTCTAATTCTACTTCAGGGTGGCAGGACATAGGGGGTTGTAGCCGGAGAACATAGGGGGTTTTAGTCTCCTTCTGGTTGTAGCCAGTGAATTGGGGATTTGGAGCTTCCCTTAGGTTGTAGCCTGAGAAACTAGGGTGTTGGAGCCTCCTTCCAGTTGTAGCTGGAAAACAAAGGAAGTTGGTGCTTCTAATGAATGGAATTCTTCAAGACATATAAGAAAAAGAATTATGTGGTTTTCTCCCGATTTGGGTTTCCACGTAAAACACTGGTGTACTGTGTATGTGTATGTTTGTTCATTTGTTCATTGCTTATTTACTCTGCAGTTATTGGATGATAATGCTTCATTGATATAACACTTGGATTATATGGTTAATAAGGATTAAATTGCTCTATTACTGATTCACCCCCCCCCCCCTCTCAATAATCCAACAGTAGCAACAACATGTTGTACTCAGGTTCTCTGGATGAATCAAACCTTGCAAGATATACAAGGTGAAGTATGATGAGCCCATTTCAATTTTCTATGACAATACCCATGCTATTAGTATCTCCAAGAATACAATGATGCATTCCAAGACCAAACACATTACAATCAAGTTTCACTTTATGCGAGAACATGTTACAAAAAAGAATATCAAGTTAGAGTATATTGGGAAAAAGGAATAGATTGCATACATCTTCACTAAACCTTTCCCAAGAGAGACATTTGAGTATCTTCGACATAAAATTGGAATAGTTTATGATCCACAATGATCTACATGTTTTTCATTCAGAATACAAGGGAAGATAAATCATCTGTGTAAAGACAATAAATGAATCTTAATATGAATTTTTTTCTACATGTCAATAGTTTACTTCATCAAGAAGCACCAATGGATAAAAGCACCGAAAGAGAGAAAATTTAGAAGATGTTTGTCAAGGGGAGTTACCATTTTCCATTAATTTCAAAAGGGGAGAAAGAACATAAGCATGCAGATAGGGGGAGCATTTTTCTCAGGGGGAGCATGAGTGTTTCCATCAATGCCAAAGGGGGAGATTTTTGGAAAATTGATTGTCACTGATGTCAACTTTAGAGGAAGTCTAAACACCTTTAGAAGTATTGGGTATAATTTAAGAAGTATCCAAAGTGGTCCCCGTATGGCATAGATTTAAGCATGGCCCTCATGAGAAGACACTTTGAAGAAGTCTACTAGAAAGCAATATGTGTCATCGTGATGCTTGAAGTTGACTAAGGAAAATGAGGTTGAAGAATACTTCAAGTGTATACGAAACCCTCATACATGGATAGTCCTCGTCATGTCGTTTCCAATGGTAGTTGGTATGCCACATAGATCCTCACGATTGAGGAGTTATGAGGTCATGAAGTTGGAAGCCCCGAAGTATGGTTAAGAAGCCCCTAAACAATTACAACAAGAAGTGACAAGTCATTAATTAAAGGGTAAAACAATTATAACAAGAAAGTACAAGTCGTCCCTAAATTTAAGGAAATAAGTCACATGGACAACTATAAATACACTTCAAGAAGCCTCTCATTCTTACACACACAATTTCAATGATTATCTATATTTCAAGTGATCTTTTGGTAAATCTTTTTTGTAGCATATCTGAGGTAGCAAAGGGAAAATTTTAATGTTATTAGATTTTTGAGGTTATCCGCGGGTCACAGTGGAGCAAGGCGCAAAAATCTACAGATCGCGATGGAGAAAGGCATGGACATCTATGGGTCACGATGGAACAAAGCATGGAAATTCGTGGGTTGATAGTGTGCCAGTCGCAAATCTGTGAAAAATTCATGAAGAAGATGTTATATTTTGTTTGTTTAAGATGATATGCACCAGGTTGGTTTGTTAATATGAGATTATATGCACCAAGTCTTATTCATGAGTAAGGGTATGTCTTTTATGTGCTTGTTTGAGGCTTGTATCATGGATGGTATGACACATTCTTAAGGCATGTCTCGGAGGCCCTTGGTTGATGTTCATGTCTTGGGGATATTGATACATGCTTGAGACATATCCTTGGTACATTGTGTATTCTTGTTATGGTTCATTATTAGAGGCACATATTTGTGATATTGGCATATACTTGGTATATAATCTTGGTTGTTATGGTGCATACTTGAGGGATATTGTTGAGACATTGGAACATCTTGGATACTTGGCATATGGTATGGTACAAGTTCCGGTACATGGTTGATATACATGGTATGGTGATGGTTTTTGTATCCTTGTGAGTGGATCTAGTTATGGTTGGTTGATCAGTGATAAAGACAGTGACAGTGATAGCAATGGGTTGGATTATTGGTTGATCATCAGTTACAGGTTGATGTGACAGTGAAAGTGACAGGTTGATGTATCAGTGACAGTGGTAATTACAGGTTGATCAGTGGTAGTGATAGTTTGAGTCTACACTTATATTTTAGGGATACATGATGGGGCAAGGAAAGGGGGTTGTAGCCTCCTTTTGGTTGGTGTCAGAGAAATCAAAGAGTTGGAGCTTCCTTCAGGTTGGTGCCTATAAATTAGGGGTTCATAGCCTCATTCCAGTTGTGGCTAGAGAATTCAGGAAGTTGGATCTTCCTTCAGGTTGGTGCCTGTAAATCAGGGGGTTGGTGCCTCCTTCCAGTTGGTGCTATAGAATTTGGAAGTTGGTGCTTCCTATGAATGTACTATTTGATATATAAGAAATCATTCTGTGGTTTTCTCCCATTTGGGTTTCCACGTAAATTCTAGTGCATTGTGTATCTGTAGTTATTTGTTATGATATGTTGATTGATATTGTTCATAATATATTAATGATATACTATTGATAAAGTTAATGATTACATATTCCGATTAAAAGTGGTGAAAGATTGCATAATATTGATTCACCCCCCGCCCCCCTCAGTATTCCAACACAACCTACATGAAAAAGATTGTGATTAGTAGAAAACAAAAGTACCAACTTAGAAAAATGGAAATAAATCTTAAAAAATATTTTTTTACCTTCAATCCAGACCCACCATCCACATGCAAACTATCCAAATGAGATCCCAAGCCTCATTTTCCACATACAATTTCCACAAATGTTGGTTATCCCATTTCTACATTTTATTTTTGACCTTTTCCCTATAATTCAAGGCCAAACTCTCCAATAGATATGGTAGTTCAATGCCCAAACAAATACAATATTTCTTCCCCAGATGATGATTCATTTATTTTTTATTTTGGTCATATTTTTCCTTCTCTGTGTAGGTAGGAGAATAGAGTAATTTGGGAGTTCTTATGATCTTCGATGGTGTTGTAGGCCCCCATTACCATCAACCTACTAGACATAAGTTTCATTATACATTGCAGGTGTCAATGGTGGTCACTAAAAGTTTCCCTATCATTGGTCTGCTATACACCATTGCACGAATGCAAAAGCTAGTGGTGGAGGGATTTTAGGCAAGGCCTATGTAGCAAAAAAAACAACAACCATTGGGCACAAACCCTATCATTGGTGTGTTAGACACCATTTCACGAATGCAAAAGGTAGTGGTGGAGGGATTTTAGGCAGGGCCTATGTAGCAAAAAAAAAATAACATTGGGCACAAACTCAACTCTGTAGTGGTCTACCATAAATTGAAATGTAGCTACCACAAACAAGTGTGATAATAACCATAATAAAACTATATATAATGTCATATATAACATGGGTTCCCATATACTGCTAACACTAACAAAGACTATATCTGACATATATCTAACTTTAACATTGGTGTGATGTAAATAACATATATAAAAAGGAAAGTACAATGTCGATGTAATGCCATAATGTTAGTATGATGTAAATTACATGCATTACATAAAAATGAAACAATAACGCCAATGTAACAACATAACATAGATATCCAAATATATCTCTATATAAACAAAAAAATATTGTTTTTAATTTCAATAATTGCAAGTTCTAAAGAATTTAAAGAATTGCAAAAAACTTACCAAGCCAACATGGGGTGAGCCAGTGAAGGACAAGACCAAAGCCAAGGTTGTGGATATCACTAGAGCCAAAATTCATCATATAGGGATGAAGTTGTAGATAGGATAATAATTCAAAATAAAATCCACGAAATGGCCCAAATGACAAGGATGAATTTAGGACCAAACCTGAGGATGTCAATGGGATCAGAGCTAAGGATACTGACAAGAACAGAGCCAAAATATACAAGAGGGGTGAGGTTACAAAGGGGAGGGACTGGAGCCAAACTCTACAAGAGGGGTGAGGTTGCATATGGGATGACTAAAAGCCAAAGTTTACAATAGGGATGAGGTTTCAGATACAATGGACCAAACTTTGCAAGTGTTATGAACCAAACTCCAAAAATAGCATAAGAATAGAAGGAAGGAGTAACTTTGTGTCTTGACAATGATAAAGAGTCAAATAATAGTAATCCACTTCAAGGGGGGAACCTTGTTTTACAATATATCCAATGCACAAGTTAAGCTACCTATACAAATGAATCTCCTTTATTATAAATAGGAGATAAAGTGAGCATTATGTAACCTACCACTAAGTTGACCTAACCATAACTAATAAACTAATAATAAATGAGTGTTAGGGCCTTATGGGGCCTTAACATAGCCCCTCTCTTTAAGAAATATTTTCCCTCAAAGCTTCTAATTGAGGGTGTTTCTTCATGAACTATTGATTTTCCCATGTATCTTATTCCAGAGGCATATTCTTCCACTAAATTATGTACTCCATAATGATTCTATTCTGAAGGGATATAGAAGTTTTATCTATAAAATGTTTAGTTCAAGAACCAACTTCCTTCGTCATCTAATTCTGGAAGTTTTGTTTGCACTACAATAGTTTGTCCCAAAAAACAATTTAGACAAGATATATGAAAAACCTTATGAAAGTTAGAAGAAGGAAAATCTAACTCATATGCCACTTGTCCAATCTTGAAAATAATTTTTTAGGGTCCATAAAATTTTGTAGCCAATTTCTAATTCTTCTTCTATTTGAGAGTAGATTGCTTATGAGTTTTCAATCTCAAAAATACCCAATCGCCCTCCTCAAAGTGTCTTTCACTTCGATGTTGATCTTCTTGCTGCTTCATCTTGTTTTGTTCTGTTTGAATATTTTCCTTAAGATTTGTCAAATTTTCTTTAGTCTTCTTCATATGTGACTTTATTTCCTATACTTTGTAGTGGTCCCGCAAAAAGTATGAGATACTAGGAGTTGGATATCCATAAAGGGATTCAAATGGGGACATCTTAGTGTATGTGTGATAGGTGGTATTATACCACCATTCTTATAAAGGAATCCACTTCACCCATTGAGATTGATTATCTAAAGAATAACAACATATATAACCCTCTATACATTTGTTAACTATTTTTATTTGACAATATGTTTGTGGATGATATGTTGAACTCATATCTAGTGTTGTTCCATTCACCTTCCATAATTCTTTCAAAAAAATTCCTATCAATTTTGGATCTCTATCAATTACTGGTACTTTATGAAATCCACGAAGTCTATGAGTTTCCTTCATGAACATTTATTCCACTTGACTTGCCATATATGTTCTTTGAATTCCAAAAAAATGTGCATAATTTGTGAGTATATCCACGACCACAAAAATGACATCCTTACCTTATAATTTTGGCAAAACTATAATGAAATCCATTGATATATCTTCCCATATTTGATTAGGTATGTATAAAGGTTGAAGTAACCCTGGATCTTTTATTGTCTCTCCTTTATTTCTTTGGAAAACATGACATTATATTACAAATTTTTTATTATCTTTCTTCATTCCTTCCCAAAAAAAAATATTTTTTGATCCTTTGATATGTTTTAAAGAACCTTGAATGCCCTGCTATCTAAGAGTCATGAGACTCCCTTAATATTTTTTTCTTCAACTTTGATTGAGGGCATAAAAATATTCTACCCTTGTACCAAAGGATATGTCTCTTCCACTCCCAATGTTCCATAGAGTTCATCCATTCATGTATACATTGTAATTTTTTTTCTAGTGCTATTGTCTTTTTTCCATTCATGGTGAGCTTCTTCCAACCACATAGGAATGGATGATTTCATAGAATATAAACTTGAGGCTTCTTCTATTCTGGAAAGGGAATCTTATACCACATTGTCCTTCCCCGTTTTTTAGATTACTTCAAAATCAAACCCTTGCATTTTTTCTACCCATTTTTGTTTCTCTTCTAATAAAAATATTTTCTCCAAAAAGTACTTTATGTTATCAGAGTCTATCTTGACTTTAAAATGCCTCCCAATGAGATATTGTCACCATTTTTTTATTGCATGTAAAATTGTTGTCATTTCTTTTTCATATGTAGATTTCACCAAATATTTTCCCTCCATTTGTTTACTTTCAAAAGCTAATGGTATCCCTTCTTGCGTCAACACTACTCCAATTCCTTATCTTTATGCATCACATCCAACTATGAATGTTTTACCAAAATTAGATGTGGCCAATACTGGTGTAGAAGACATGGCATCCTTTAAGAATGAGAATGCCAAGGTAGCCTCTTCATTCCATACAAATGATTTTTTCTTCAAGAGAGATGTGAGTGGGTCTGCAATGCCTGCATAATTCTTAACAAATTTCTAATAATATTTTGTAAGACCCAAAAATCCTCTAAGATTCTTTATAATGTTCTTAGAAATATGCCATTTTGTAATAGATTGGATCTTTTGAGGGTCCACCTTAATGCTTTCCCTTGAAACAATATGACCTAAATACTCTACTTCTTATTTCCCAAAAGTACATTTGGATCTTTTTACATACAATTTATTGTTCTCAAGAATTCGTAGGAATTTATCCACATGTTTAATGTGTTCTTCCCATAATTTTCTATAGATAAGTATATCATCAAAGAAAACCAACAACAAATTTCTAAGTTGGGATCGGAAAATTTTGTTCATAAGGATTTGAAAAGTAAAAGGAGCATTAGTCAACCCAAAAGGCATGACCAAGAACTCATAGTGCCCTTCATGTGTTCTAAAACTTGTTTTGGGAATTTTTTTTTTCTTGATCTGATCTGGTCTCTTAATTTAATATCTAACTTTGTAAAATAAGTCACTCCATGAAGCTAATCTATTAGCTCATCAATATATAGAATAGGGAATTTATCCTTGATGGTAATTTTGTTTAGATCTCTATAATCAGGACATGTCCTCCAAGCATTATATTTTTTTCTCACCATCACTATTGGAGATGAAAATGAACTCTTGCTTGGTTAAATAATACCTTAATCTAGTATGTCTTGTACCATTTTCTCAATCTCCCCCTTTTGTTGATGATAATATCTATAAGGTCTTTTATTAGGATTAGTAATTCCAAGTTTTAGTTCATTTTGATGTTTATGATCTCGATATGGAGGTAGCCCTTTAGGAGTTTTTAGGAAGGTCACATGGTACATTTGCAAGGTGTGTTTTAATTCCTCTAAAATATTTTCATCTTCCTTCTTAAATTCCATACAATAAAGTCTAACTATAACTCCCCTACTACCCTTTTTAAGGAAATTTTCCATTCTATGAGAGTTAATGACTTGAGAAGATGAAGACTTTAATCCTTTGAGTTCATATTGAATTTTTTCCAATTCAAATCTCATGAATAATTCCTTATAGTTTGTAGAAATTGTACCTAATGTTATAAACCATTGAATCCCTAGAACAACATCTACTCCTCGAATGGGAATGACATACATTGGGATTTCTAAGTTATATTCTTCCATACTAAGTTTAATGTTGTGGCATTTTCCTACAAAATAAATACTCCCCCCATTAGCAACCAAAACTTGAAAATTTGTCATTAGATACACAAAATAATTGAGGTTCTTTGCTAATGTTTAATCAATGAAGTTATGGGTACTACCTTAGTAAATAAGCACTATGACCTTTTTCTTCTTAATGTATCCTACAATCTTAAGGGTTTGAGGTGACAAACCTGTCAATGCATGAATGGATATTTCACACCTGTCAATGTTGTGCAAAATTTCTACATCTTTCTTCCTTCTCTTTTAAGTTCACAATTTCTTCCTCGTCCATTTGTGCAAGTGCCTCCATTTATTGTTCATCATTATTCTCCAAGGTGAACAATTATGTTTCTTGACATTTATGGCCTTTTGACCATTTGTTATTACAACCAAAGAATAGTCATTTTTATCTTCTTTCTTCCATTTCCTTCTGTGATATTTGAGTAGGTTGAGGTAAGGTTTCTCTATGAAACCCAAATCGATCTCTTTTTCTTGCATATGTTTTAGTGGTAGACTTGTGTGTAGCCATATTCTTGGCTTGAATATGGCAAGAAAATTGTATATCCTCCATAATATTTTTAGAATGTTTTAAGAAAATCTCATTTTTAATGTCTTATTTTAGTCAACCCATGTAAGCTTCTAATAGATGTTCATCACTTATGTTATCCACCCTTGTGGCCAACACCTGAAATTCAAAATTATAATCTTCAATATCACCTAAGTTCTTGATTCTTGCCAATTAACTAAAGTAGTCTTGTTCCAAAACTTTTTCATATTATGCTTATAAGTCTCTTGTAATTAAATTCCAAGTATAATTATAAGAATGTGGATTCCTTTTAAATACCCATTGATACTATTGATAGGGTTTTGTCTCAAAGTACAAGGTTGTTAAGGAAATTGTTTTCTTATCATCCATAATATTATGCAATTCAAAGTATTGCTCTATTTGGTTCACCCATGTAAAGACTTGTGTTCCATCAAACTTCTTTAACTCAACCTTGGGAAAGTTGACACCCTTAGGAACCCAACCATAATTAAGTCCACTATTAGAGTTAAATCCACCTAAAAAATGTTTGTTACGAAGTTTGTTCAACATGAATACTACCTTTATTTTCATGAGTCTCTTCGGTCACAATGTCTCTTTTAGGAAGCCTCGCATCTAGAGTTCATATGATCTTGTCCACCAACTTTTGTTCCATCTACTCCATCTTTTCATCCATCTTCTTTTCCATATGTTTCCTATTTTCATCCATATTATTTTCCACCTGTTCCGTCTTATTTTCCATCTATTCCATCTTATTTTCCATCTATTCCATCTTCTTTTTCATCTATTCCCTATTTTCTTCCATCTTATTTTCCATCTTTTCCCTATTTGTAGATCCATCTTCTTTTTCATCTATTACTTATTTTCATTCATCTTATTTTCCCTCTGTTGTATTTGTCTGTATTTGTTTACTACATCATTACTTGTTATTGACCTAGCACTCAATTCATTAAGTTGGTCCTCCAATTTGGATAGCTTGTTATGTATCTGTTCATTTTCTTCATGAGACATGGATAATATTTCTAAAGGTTTAATTGGTGACATGATTTTTGGAACACCCTTAGACATGTGGGATAATAATAATAACATTCATATTCTGTTATCTTTACTACAAATGTTGAATCAATAAAAATAGATCTTCCAATCAAAAGTTATCTCAATTGTAAGTTGCATACCTTTAAAACCCTAATTTTGAGACTATATTTTTGGTTAACCTTTGTCCTGATGTATCTTTGAATTTAATCCCTTATAACTCTAATAATTTCGGTCTGTAGTAATCTAATATGTCTTCTCTACAATGACATAGATCTGACCAAAATTTGATGTGCCAAGTGAAATTTATGGTAACTCTCCCAAAACTTATTGATTCCTAGCCCTTTCCAGATATAGAACTTGTATGGAATGCCACGTGTCCAATACGTCATATCTGATTCTCAACTTTTTACTTGAAATACTATGGTTTTTCTTCTTTCCAAAGGAATTGGTGGTACCCAAGTTGGACTTTCCAAGATTTAAATATAACACTTCTACTAAAAACACTTGTTTGAGACTAGTTTTAGAACTAATGAAATAACTCTAATTTCCACACCCTATATTTCTAAAATTATAGTATCTCATAAACCAAAATTTTTACCATAGGTACTTGGATATGTTTCCTTGGACTCCTAAAAATTTCACAGTCTGAAACTTCTCCAAAAAAAATTATATTGAAAATTCCAAGATGACTTGTTAGAGACTAATTCCATTACTAGTAAAAAACTCTAACTTCCATAGACTATATCTCAAAAAGTAAAACAATCTAAAACTTGAAATTTTTACCGCAAGTACTTAGCTATGTTTCCTCATGATCCTGAAAATTTCGTAGCCTAAAACATTACGAGAAAACAAATGTTATAGTGAGAATTCCATGATGACTTGTTTGAAGGAACAAAATCCTAGGATCATAGGCTCTAAAACCAAATGTTATGAACCAAACTCCAAAAATAGTAGAAAAATAGAAGGAAGAAGTAAGTCCATGCTTTAATAATGATAAATAGTCAGATAATAGTAATCCATTTTGAGGGAGAAACCTACTTTTACAATATATCCAATGCTTAAGATAAGATGCATATATAAATGAATCTCCTTTATTATAAATAAGACATAAACTAAACATGATGTAATCTACCACTAAGCCGACCTAACCATATTTAATAAACTAATAATAAATGAGTGTTGGGGCCTTAGGGGCCTTAACAATGAGGGGAAAATGAAAATAATGACAGATAGGGGCAATGGAATTCAAAATAAAATCCACGAAATGGCCCAAAGCCTCGACGATCAAGGCTAGTAATGCCCAATCTTGTGAGGTGATTAGAGGGAGGCTTGTGAGGTGATTGGGGTGGCATGGTTGACACATGTTGGACAATGGACTACATTCATAGCTCTGTAGTGGAAATGAGTGTGGCAATTACCATGCACTGACATTGAAATCAGGTCAAGAGAAATCTTATTCGTCGCGAGAACAGTGGAGCGATCGTCGAGGTGACAACAAGGATGGATGAGGATCGTGACACACTACCAGTGAGGATGGATGAAGGTCTCGACACGATACCAATGAATTGGATGTCAACTGAAAAGCCTCGCTGACACATGTAAGTAATTCCTTACAATTGTTCTTATACTTCAATTTCATATGCTTATTAACATTTACACATTGACATTTTTATTAACTTACACAAATAACATAAAAATAAAAATAAAAACTATTTTTTCAATTACAAAATAGAAGAGTTGGACTTTCTAGCTAATATGCTTATGCTTATATTTGATGCAAGTTTTACATGTTATTCCTTAGACATTATGGACAAATCTAATTATTGAAAAGGTGAGATGTGTTTATAGTTTAATTAAAAACATTTAATTTAATGGAAATTCAATTATTTATTATAACCAGAAATAAAAATTCATTTTATGTGAGTTTTTTTTAAAGTAATAACTTTATTTTGCATATTGTTAAAAAAATTTGCTTTCATTTTTATATTTTATTTAATTTATGCAATGAATGATTATATAGTATTTTATTGAAAATTTATAGAACACGTCGAGATACGGCCTTGGCTAACCAAGGTTGTACGACAATTACATGGAAACCTCATGTTGATCCACGTGAAGCATGACTTATAGTGTCTCCACGGTGTAAAACATAGGACCCTGAAGCGAGGAATCAAATAAACCATATATGCCACAAGAACTTCATTGTCACTACCGTGCACTTTTCAAGTGCATAGAGGTTAGGATATATTCCAATAGGTTTAATCTCTCTCATTGCTCTTTACTTATTCTTCACATATTATTTTCATAGTGCCCCCTTTCCAAGTAATATATGGTTGAGTGCATAGAGACTCTCTTGTCATTTCGAGTCATGATGCAATCTTGCAACCTCCATGTTGAAGAATGAGAGGGAAGAAAATATAGGGGCACGGAGATTATAAATTCTGATGAGATTATAAATTCTGATTCCCATCGCACATGCGCCCACAGTGGGTCTTTGGGTGTGCTGGAAAAAGCCTCTCTTCATCACATCTACAATCCTATAGGATGAAAACTGAACGAAAAGATTGAGATTCAACAACACTAACACCTACATGTAACGACCCAAAATTGTTTTCAATCTAAAATAGGTAAAGATTATAGATATTTGGTATAAAATTACAATTACACAATGTTTTTTTAAATGAGCATTGTCATGTTTTTGTTGTTTGAATGGTATGAGCGGGATTGTGATTGTATAAAAGCATATTATATCAATCAACTTAGTTTGTCTCTTCTTTTATTTCAAAAAGATATGAGCCCACATAATATTTAAATGACTGGTAAAAATAAATATAAAATATCATGGAAAGAGCAGTTTTGATAAGAAACCCTTTATACAAAATTTACTTTACATGTAAGAGTGAATATCAAATTTATACCCTAGTTGACACCTAAGGGATTAAGGGTGGATATGTTGCAAACGGTCTATAATGTATTATTAGAGAGAAATGTATTCTTCTTTGTATTATTAAAAAAAGATTGTATTACTTCTTATATTAAAAAATATATATATGTATTATTTAGAAACATTTATTTTTCCTACTTTATATTATTTTATTGATAAAGATTTTGAAAGTTGTAAGTTTATGTAATAGAATTAAATTAAAAATGGCCTTGGAGTATGGCTTAACACTAATTTTGCTTGGCTAAGAGTTGGTTTTCCTTGGATATAAGGAAACTGGTTAATGGCTTCCTTGGATGTAAGGAAACAGGTTAACCTATAGCAAGAGTGAAAACCTTCTCCCTTACGATCCCTTACGACCACCAGCAAGTTATTTGAAGTGGCGTGGTTTTCCTTGAATAAGGGTGATGACTCAGACTACATTTGCCAGATAGAACCTAGTGATGGATGTCCCCACTCCTGATTTGGCATTCTGAATCAATTAAAATAATGTGAGAGATCCAAAAATTAACTATTTTAAAGATGTATATTAAAAAAAATTAGCACTATACTAAACCAACCTTTAAGTAAAACTTTTCATTATTTAGATGTGAAATGAATTAGTAAATCACCTTTCAAGTAAAACTCTTCATTGTTTAGATGAGAAATAAATAAAAGTAACTAAGTTTTTTTTTTTTTTAAATTACAAAATCAATAAAAATTTAAAAAAAAATGTGTCACGTCAACAATTCCCAAGGAGGCTGGTCTTAGCTTACTCGAAAACTTTGTTCCAGAGACTCTAGTTTTACTCTATAGATTCAATTAACCAGCTTGGCCAAGAACAAAGGCAGAGGCAGAAAAAAATAACGATACCGCTATAGGAATGATTAAAAGCAAACCTGTTATTTATTTCATCTATTTTTTTTTTAACAAAGAGAATTTTGTTAATTTTTGAGAATTTTTATCTTATCTATTATTATTATTTTTTTAATCAAGACAAATTAAATTACCCAGCTTGACCAAAAATGAAGGGAGAGAGAACAAAATAAAGATACCGCTAGCCCAAAGGGGTTGGATCTAATGGTGGAAAGTGAGGAGTTTTTCACCATTGGGCAAGGTTCAATTCTCGTGAGGAATTTACCTAGAGCCATGGGGACACCTTGAGGTAGTGGTCGAACATGTGGTTGCACCCAAAGATACCATATTAAATGGTATCATGACTCGTGCACACATAAGTGGATCAAAGCCCACTCCCTTGTCCTTCAAATTTTTAGGGGAAGATAGCACACTCTGAGAAGGATCTTGGAGGTTTTGAAACAATTGCGGCCAGTTAGGGCTTCAAGCAGTGGTGGAGGAAGGGCCTGGCGATCGGTGGCTGGGCAGGGATCCGACTTCTAGTCTTTCTTGGATGGGAATGGGAGAGGGTGGCGAATTTTGGCAGCGGACTCGAGGCAAAACCATTTTCTTTGGGGTTTGGATCGGGTTATGCTTGGAAGGAAGATTCTCCATGCATCCTTT
>JZKD02S2318920.1:150330-180389 GCA_000966675.3 Picea glauca | reverse complement strand
CTCCTTCGTTGGGGATTCCTTCTCCCTTTCCTCTTCCCCGGCCTATGTCGGCCTTTTTCTCCCTCCCTTCTGGAGCTCTTTTCCCTTCTCCGTTTAGCACACCTTTTGCTACTCAGGGTCAAGTGTCTTTTGTCAATTGTTCGTGTGGGGACCCCTTGGTTTTGGTGACCCCTGTGATTTCATCCTCCTCTTTTTCTTTACCTTTGGAGACTGGCTCCCCCCTACCCTCCCCTCCTATTCCTTCTGGTGGATCCTCCTCTCTCTCTGCTCTTCATTCTTCCTCCAGTTCTCAGTCTCCCGAGGGGTCCATGATCTGTTATACCCTTCACAATAGGGCTATCTTCTCTTAAACTTCAAGCAGTTGTGCTGCGGATGAACAACTTGGGGTTGGCTTGGAGTCTCTTACTCGAGCCTTATCTTCCTCGCTGGGACGGGACAGACGTTCACACTTTCTTTTGGCCCAAGACAGAGCCAAACTTGATGTGTCTTAGAGCAGACAATCCTCCATTGAATGGGTGCTTAGAGAAAAGCAACCCCAGGAGATGGTTACCTCATGAAAATTCTCTCCCTCAACTGCAGGGGTTTGGCGAGGCCAGCAAAAAAATCATCTCTGAAAATACTTGTTTCTATAAACAACCCGAACATAATCTTTCTCCAAGAAACCATGGGAGTCAATGAGGTAGTGGTACGTTCCTTGGAAGCACTTCTTCCACGTTGGTCGTTTGTGGCAGTTGACGCCAAAGGACACTCTATGGGACTAGCCACAGGCTGAAAACACAAGAGTGGCAGATGTGATAATATTTGGGGATTCGACTCGGGGATTGGGCTCATTTTATTCTCTGAGGAGCTAGAGTGTTCCTTGGTGCTCATCAATATTTATGGTCCCTATGCTGAGCGGAAACGATACTGGGATTCTCTGGCCTTTTTCCCTTGTCTTTCTCAAGCAGGGGTCATTTTGGGAGGGGACCTAAATTTTTCCTTGGGATTGACGGAGGTCTAGGGCCCCCGTTCGACTCTGGATCCATTGACTGACTATTTCTTTCATTATCTTGATACCTTGGGATTGTTGGATCTGCTTCCGGTAAAACTACAACCAACTTGGAGGAATTTGAGGACTAGTGATGCTAGAGTATCAAAACGATTGGACCACTTTCTACTGTCGGAGGACCTGGTGGACTCCTTGGGCCTTGCACGTCAATGGGTCGCTAGTGGGGGAGAATCTGATCATAGCTCGATTGTCTTGGAATTAAGGGGCAATACCAGATGCTCACCCAGCCCCTTCAAATTCTTCGAAGGTTGGCTAAAGGATCTTGAGTATCAGTCCTTAATTCACAATTTGTGGGTTCCCATTGGACCCCTACACAACTCATATGCAACAATTTTTTTTATGGAAAATCTAAAGAAAATTAAACAAGCCACCATCCTATGGGCTAATGAGAAAAGACAAAAAGATGATCAAGAGCTTCTCTCTCTTGAAAAAAATATTTTGGACTAGCAGGCAGAACTTGATATCGGCTTCAGTTCCAGGGAAGCTAGGAAAGAACTTGCTCAAGTGTAACTTCGGCAGAGGCATATTTTGGTTGACAAGGAAGCTTTATGGCGACTAAAAAGTCGGGCTACTTGGCTCGCTTGTAGAGATGAGAACACAAAGTTCTTCCATAACTTTGTCAAAGGTAGGAAATTGAAAAATACCATTTGGGGTCTCACTCAGAGGGATGGCCAAGTGGTCAACTCTTTTGAAGGGCTCTCAACTTTGGGGATCTCTCATTTTAAAGACTTATTTAAAGCGCAGTTGGGCTCCTCAATCGGGGAAATTGTGAAAGCAGCTATATTCTCCCCACGTTTTGTGGAGGAAGAGGAGAGAGAGTCTCTAATGGCTCTGGTCACTGAACAAGAATTACTATCTGTCATGAAATCCTTTCAAAAAGGGAAGAGTCTAGGTCCGGATGGTTGGTTGATTGAATTCTTTATGGATTTCTTTGATTTAATGGGGAATGATATACTAAAAGTGGTGGAGGAATCTCGGCAAAATGGGCATATTCATGAACCCTTAAACACCACCTTTATAGCCCTAATTCCAAAGTCTGATAATCCAACTACTTTTGATGACTTCCGTTCGATCTCTCTCTGCAACTGGATCTACAAAATCATTTCAAAAGTCATCAACCTTTGTCTAAAAGATACTCTTTCACGGCATATCTCGGGGGAACAATTTGGGTTTCTGAAAGGTAGACAGATCTATGAAGCAATCAGAGTGGCACAAGAAGGCCTACATAGTATGAAACAAAAAAAACTAAAAGGTGCAGCAATAAAAATTGATCTCTCAAAGGCTTTCAACAAGGTAAACTGGCTCTATATTCGCATGTTGTTAATTCATCTTGGATTTGGAGTAGCCTTTACAAATTGGATAATGGCTTGTTTATCCTCAGTTTCCTTCTCTCTCCTGATCAATGGCTCAGCCACTCCCTTTTTCAAGGCGGAAAGAGGGCTCAGACAAGGATGCCCCCTTTCTCCACTTCTCTTTCTACTAGTCGCGGAATGCCTTAGTTGTTACTTAAACGAAGCCAAATCTATTAGGAGCTTTAGAGGCATCAGAATATCTTAGGGATTTTACATATCACACTTACTCTTTGTTGATGACATCTTAATATTCTACGATGGCTCAAGGTAGGATATTGAAAAACTGTGTGATGGTCTACTACTCTTCAAACACGCCACTGGCATGGAATTAAATGAACTAAGGTCAAGTGTCACTCTCTCTTCTTTGGATGAAGAGGAAACACTTTACATTTTGGAGAGACTTTTCTTTCAAGTCCTGGATATTGATGAAGGGTTGAAATACCTCGGGTTTCTCTTAAAACCAAATGACTATAGGAAGATCGACTGGCAGTGTCTTATAGAAAAATTGGAGAAACGACTCAAATGTTGGAGCCATCGATGGCTCTCAAGGGCAGGGCGGCTAGTATTAGTAAACTCGGTTTTAGAAGCTATTCTAGTCTACTGGATGTCTTTAACCTGGATTCCCAAAGGCACTCTGGAAAAACTGAGGAAATTGTGCTTTACTTATCTTTGGCAAGGCAATAAGGACAAAAAGGTCTTACCCTAGGTTCGCTAGGATCGGATAGCAAATCCAAAGGCCCTCGGTGGATGGGGTCTGAAGAATATTTTCTTCTTTTCTACAACTCTTGCAGAAAAAAGCACCTGGCGGCTAATAAAGACTACTAGTCTCTGGACCCAGGTAATCCATCAAAAGTATATTGCTCCACTTTCAATTTTAGATTGGGTACGTTCCTCAAACAAGTCTTCTATGGGGGCTTCTATTATATGGAAGGCTTTGATTAAGGATTTCGCACTAGTGGGGACGGGCTTGGTGTGGAGAGTGGGTAATGGACGCTTGGTATGCCTAGGACTGGATCCATGGACCAAGAGCCAGCTTGGACATATCCTGCCTAAAGGATTAAGGAAAAGATTGAATTTGGGAGGTTTCCTCCATCTGGCATAGGTGGGCGATCCCCACACTACAAATATGTGGCATCAAGGATGGTTGGTGGGGTATAGGATTGGACTCTTAGAGGAAGACTTGCCTTATTGGAAGTTACTTGCAGAATTTACAGGTTTCCTCAATTTGACTAGCTGATAGAGAGGACAAATTACTTTGGGATGGTATAGGGGATGGCGAATATACTCCCCGTTCTAGATATTTAAAATTAACAGCAGATCTACATCAAAGGGAGCCTATTTGGTGGTGGCGTAAGATCTGGAACCAATCTTGTCCAACGAAGGCCAAACTTTTAATCTGGTAGATACTGGCAAACAAACTTCCTACCTAAGATAAGTTACAAAAGCGCCTTTTTATCAGGCGAGGGCGTTGTGCTCTCTGCAAATCACACTTAGAAACAATGGACCATCTTTTTCTGGTGTGTCCTTTTGTCAAGGAAGTCTGGACTTTCACAAAGGAATTATTACTCACACTCCCATAATGGCAAGGCACCTCCTTTGAACGGGCCTTAAAAGCCTGGTTAACAAGACGAGGACAAGTGGAACTACGATCTTTCCCTTTCATCATTGCCCGAGGAATCTGGATCACTCGAAATGGTCACATCTTCCAGGAGGAAAAATTTTCAGCCGAAAGGGTAGCGATCCAAAGCTTTGGGATTTACAAATCCTTTACAGGCTCCGATGGGGGCACAGTTGTGCGTCCAAGGGTTGTCACGATGAAGTCCCCCGATCCAAGCTTCTCGTGGGATTTCTTTAATGGAGCCTCCCCATCTGATCAGAGAAACTATGGGGGGGGTGGCTGCCTCTTTCTCTGACATACACATTACTTTTACCTTAAGGAGGGGTTGGGAGATGGCACAAATAACTACTCCGAACTCTTGGCCTTAAAATGACTCTTACTCTTTGCCTTTGAGAAGGGATGTAGAGCTCTACAAGTCTTTAGCGATTCTCTAGTTATCATCAACTGGGCTAATGGAATACATAGATGCCAAATTTCGCGATTGCTTTCTTTGCTAGAGGATGTTAACAGAATCAAAAGTTTATTTGACAATATCTCGTTTTCTCATATTTACACGGAAAGGAACCAATTGGCTGACAGACTTTCCAAGGAAGCCATGCAGTTAGACTATGGGTTTTGGCATGTTACAGAACACACTCTTGTTGGATCACATGGATACTATCACAGGCCCTTCCATGAAAGACA
Organism: Picea glauca; assembly: GCA_000966675.3. Classification (NCBI taxonomy): domain Eukaryota; kingdom Viridiplantae; phylum Streptophyta; class Pinopsida; order Pinales; family Pinaceae; genus Picea; species Picea glauca. Next base: position 175,687 of record JZKD02S2318920.1, on the reverse strand, counting down.
TGACAATCAATTTTGAGAACAAGAATACCTCATTTGAGAGGAGCCTCTATATTTTGAACGGACTTTATTACCTCTTTTTGTGAACTATGGAAGGATTGTATATGAATCTAGAACTATTATAGAAGACTACTAAAAAAATTGGGAACAAAAATGTTAACACAAATTGTAAAGGGAAATATGTATGTAACCATGGGAGATAAAACATCATAACTTTTTCGTTGGAAAATATGAGCCCGGTTATTTATAAACTGGTTCATATTTATGTATGTAATTTTGTTATACCATAATGAAATTATGATCTTTTTTCGAGGATAAAAAAAAGAAAAAAAAGATACAGCTATAAGAATGATTAAAGGCAAACTTGCTATTTATTTCATCTAATATTTTTTTTAACAAAATTATTTTTTTTTATTTTTAAGAATTTTTATCTTATTTATTGTTATTATTTTTTAATCAATAGAAATTGTCTCCATAAATTTGGACTTAAAATAGGTGTCACAAATCACTTCAAACAAGTAAGTCAAGTTTTAAACCTAGACCAGATCTCTATAATAAAATACAACTTTTGACCTAACAAAATGAATTACCATGCATAAGTTATAACTCACGCTACCAAATACTTGAAACAATGCTGAACATAATGACTTAGAACCATCAATATACAACCTGATAGAAGTGGTATATACATATTTCAATATATCTCATGTATATAGCAAAGTGATTCAATCATGTATATACCACCTACCGCAACATTGAATACTGCACTTACTTAGATGGAGCGAAATAGAACGAGAAAACTTGGATGCCGTACCGATGTATAGCGTAAGCCATGGGAACCTGACCTGCGGGTTAGTCTGAACGGAGAGCCTGGGACCGGTGATTGGAGAGCAAGCAAGGGTGTGGACTGGTTATGCTGGTAGACCGGGCTCTGAAAAGAGAGGGCACAACTTTTCGTCAGCCTCCTACTTTCGTCCAGATTCGGAGCACTTCGCCCTTCCTGCGCAGCAATCCCGCTGGGGGCGGGCTATCGTCTTCGTCCTTCACGGCTCCATGACAATCGTCCGATCGCCTTCGTCCTTCACGTCTCCATAATGGTCATCCAGTGAAGATTAACTAGCACAGCCACTTAAGTTGTGGTTGATGAACGGTTATAGGCCGCTTCAGATTCAAGAGTTGACTGCTTCAGATTTAAGAGTGGCTGATGAATCCAAGAGTCGGTTGTTTCAGATTTATATATCTCAAAATAAAACACGTACCCGTAACAATATGACATTTTAATCGTGGTTAATTAGGTAAATTTGGCAATCACTCTTTAGCGCAGTAAATAATTAATCATATTAAGTAAATGTGAAAAAGCAAACAAGTAAACTTAAGCATTTATAAATGCAAGGAAGTTATCAATATTAAATTTCATTCATTGATTTGAGAGGACGACTAAGAATATGCTAGCATCTTCAATTGTTAGCCATAAGATTAAAATTTTAGATTAAAAGGTGATTAATTGTGCCCATCTCCAATAAATATATGCCTTTCGGCATAAATATATAGACAAATGACAGATTTTGATGAACAAAAAATGAAGAGATGCGGCACCCTAAAAACCCAATAAGAAAGCAATCCTCTGACGTCCATACGCAGGGTCTTGCTGCGAACTAAAAAGGACCGCGGGGACCTTAGAGAAGCAGCCTGCGAAGAAGTAGAGGACGACCTTTTGAGATAAGTCCATGTAGGAGGACCCCTCTCAAATTATAAAATGGTGTCGGTTTTACAGCCTGAGACCAGAGCCAAATGCCCTTCAAAAAGCTGCCAGTAATAAATTCGTAGCAATAGTCTTTCTCAGAGTAAAAGCAAGCAAGTAAAAGGGCTAACAGAGCTAAGAGAAATTTGTTTGGTATAGTCAGATTTCTATCCTGATTTAAATTTCGTGTCCCCTAGGTTTTGCTCAACTCTAAATATTTTATTTATAATTTAATTTATACTAGTTAAAAATATATATATATATTATAAAATTAAATATTTCTAAACCCAAATATGTTATAAAATTAAATATTTATAAACCCTTTACAAAATTGAAAATATTACATATTCATTATATTCAGGCCTCGAAACGTTTTTTTCGTTTTCAAATATATTCGGCTGGAAATGAAAAAATTGAAATGTCAAAAATTACAGGACGAGAATAATTCAACCGTCAATTTCACTGTTCACGGCTACAAATTAGCTGTACTTATTCTGTAGCATAGTCCTATCTAATTTTATTAATTTTTTCTTTAGTTTTTTTGGTGGATAACCATGTGCTATGTTTGATCTGCTCAAATAAAATATAACTTTTTATAAAAAAAATTAATCGTTATAAATTGTAAAGTTGTTTTTGTGTTAAATACACTGTAGATATGAGCTATGTTTCTATATCATTTATGGAGTTGTTACATTGAATTAACCTGGGTGTACTGCCTTCATCTCTGATCTTCTCTTAATAATGTCACACATAAAACGCTGTAACACATGAAAAAGAAGTAAATGACACTTTATAAATTTGCATAAAACTTTATAACTATAATTTATAAATTTTAAATATGAAAAAAGGTAAATTTACATTAAAATTTTATATCTATAAAGAAAACAAACAGGAACAGAGAACAGGAAGGATTTGAAATTACATCTCAGATAATACAATTTATTTGTACATCCAGTATAAAAGATAGATTCAATATAAAATATAATAATAATTAATTTAATATAAAATAAATAATAATAATTTATAAAAAAAAAAATTATGTTTAAAATTAATATTATATTAGTTATTTAAAAAAAAAGTGAATATCAAAAATTTTATTTAATAATATTTATAAAAAATATTTTTTTTATTAAATTACACTTTAAACTATAAACTATTTTTTATTTATATATATAAATATATAAGTACCACCGAAGACGGTGAAGGTAGAAAAGGGCACTCATGCAGTGGAAGGTCTGCAGAAGTCTTGGTGGTGACATATGAGTGCTCTGCGATGGAGTCTAACCGAGAGTCAAGTGCAAGCACATGAAGTGTGCACAGACTTGGCAGAAAGTAGGGACAATTGCAGAGTTGTAGCTAAGGTTGCGAACAAAAGATGGGCAAATGAGTAGATGTGTTCAACATGATGGTAGGTCTGCGACGATGACGAGTCACAGAGAAGAACCGCGAAGAGGCCAAGTAATGTTGAGCCATGCGCTCTATGTTTGTTCTTTTGTTGTAACAAGAGTTGTGGCTCGGTTCTTTGGAAGATTATAAAGAAATGGGTTTTAGGCCGGTTTGGTCGCCCACTTGTACATTTCGTCTTGTTGCTTTACTTGAATGGTTTCTTTTACTTTTGCAGCTAAGTCTAAGATAGCGTAGACATAACATAAATAATAAACAAAGATGTAATGAAGTAAGGCATAGTCTAGATTAAGTAGTTTGGTGTAGATTTGTTTTCAAACAAACGATTGTGGTGTCGCACGGTGACTGGGAGCATCAGGTGATTCCGCCGCTCAACCGTAGGCTTGCCAAGCTCGTGACAGATGGTATCAGAGCTAACATCAGAGAAGACTGTGGAAGTGGTTCTGGTGGATGATTTAGTAATCTCTTCACCACTGTCACTTACGTGACAAATGGTATCAGAGCCGAATTGATGGACAATTTGGAAAGCTCGTTGAGCAGACAAGGCGAATAAATTCAAGAAGGAAAGCAAGGTCAGTTTGGGTGCATTGAGCATGGGTGATTGCGAAGATAGTTTTGTGGTGATGGAATGAAGCTCTGTCGTAGAATTGTAACAATGATTGCAGAAGTTCAACAATAGTCAGTGAGTTGGGTCATCGTCGTGACTTTGATGACAAAATGAAGTTTGGTCGCAATGCAGACAACTGAGCATGAATTCCACGGTGACAACTTTGTGTTGTGCACTATAGATTTTTGCATGGTGTCCCGGTGTGAAGACATTACAAGGCGCGAAGAAAACAGATGGGGAAGGAAGGTTTGGTTGCATCCATGGTTCATATCATAGTTGGATACATTTTCCACCGTTCCAGCTTCTTGTTGTGCACTACCGAAGAGAAGTTGGGTCAGTTGGGTTGCGATTGAGGATCGCACATTTCAGATGGATTTCAGTTAACAACATGAGACTTGACGATCGATTGATGTGCATGGTGTCTTGATGTTGAGGAATTGCAGGGCACGAAGATAATAAACAAAAGAATGGAAGATGGGTTCAGTTGGGAGCCATAAGGAAAGTGACTTAGACGGATTTAGTCCATCGCAATGTTTTGGTTGGAGGCTTGTGCAGACCTTCCTGGAAACACCTCACCAAGACATCTCTACAACGTTGTTATGAGGTAGCCAAACGTAGAGAAAGGATGATGAAAGGCAACAAAGTGGGTAGCATGAGAAGCTTGGGACTTAGATGAATTTTGAAGTGTACAGACTTGGCTTGTTTCGTGAAGCAACCATGACAAGTTTGCGTAGCCAAGTCATTGGTGGAATTGCGACCTGATTCATGAATGTTACCAAGGAAGGCACGAATAGCAAAAGGCATGAGTTTATGTTTAAGGAAGATAGAAGTGATAGCAAGGGAGTCGTTCAAGAAGTCTGTCAAGAACTACAATGGGCATGATGCATGATAAGATATTTGAGGGCGGTTGTTGGTGGTATGGGACATGGAGTTGTTGTTGTTATGGGAAATTAGGTGCACAGACATTCTTGGGGAGCTTGGCTAGGGTAGATTGATCCAGATTTGTTGATTGGCAGATGTATTGACACGAATGCGCAGTAGGTGTGGAATTTCTTGGGTGGTCCCTTCGACTTGAATAACTTGGGAAATTGTTGAGGTCATGTGGACATAAATCAACACGTGCAAGAATCCTGTGAATGATGTTGTGGAATTAAAGATAAGAGGATCGCACAGACAGAATGAAACGAAGTAGGAAGGAAGAGTAGTGCGAAGGTGACTGTTGGATGTGTGAAATTAGCACACTTGGACATTTCGTGGACAAGTGATGAAGAAGATGGGAGGTTCACCGATGAAGCTAGGTGTTGGTTACTATTTCCCTTCTTGGGTTGTCTGAGTTATTGACCCAGGGTTCATGTCATTTGGGGTTCCAACAAAGCCTCTAAAATTATCGGCCCTCCTAGTAATCCAGAAGGCAACACAACACCCGGAAGGTACTGCACAGTCTCACCTGAGATAGCTTTAAATGGGTGACTGTAAGACTCAGTTGTTTACAGCCTAGGACAGAGTAGGGGATATGGGTTTCTTGATTAAAGCTAGGTACCATGAGCTGTAAGGTAAACTACTTATCCCTTGAAGTCGCATACATATATTTCATAGTCTGATTCCAGCAGAGTATAAGCAGATTCATAACAATGTGCTAACTCATTCATCAAGCTTAACCATTAATTGCTGAAAGAAAGAAGAGACATGCATACATTCAACATATTACATGAGTATTACCGTGGTTCACCCCCTCCTGGGCTACGTCCACAAAGATTTGGCTCTTGGCTCTTTTATTATGGCAATTCTGCATTCTTGGCACCACGCGCTTACAATTCTCCCCAAAACTGGGTAAGATCTATGTGAAGTGAACTAGATTGCACCAGGTTCTACAGCCTGCAGTCTAATCCTACGATCTACCTTCCCTCGTATCTTCTTTTCTCAACAGCTTACAAAATCGGTTCATATAGCTAAAAAAATTACATATTGCCTACGCTCCTGCGTGGTTACAGTCTCCAAAACTTAACTCCAAAGTCTAACCCTCAACAACAATAATAGAACTAACAAAAACCAACTACCAACCACTTATATGATACTTTTGTATCTATATTTATACATTTCGGGCTCTTCATCCTTTTACAGAATGTTACCAAACCCTAACCCTTCTTACGTTAGGTCTTTCTCCCATGCGCGTTTTGTTCTTCCTCCAAATGTCGCTTTACTTTGTGCATGCTTTCTTGCATGCGCGCGTGATGTTCTTTTGCCACTTGTTACTTCATTTTTCTGCACGCTTTCTTTCCCACGATCGTTCTTCTTTCCCCTTTGGCCTGGTGCCAACAGGCCCCCAACAATGACATGTGACTCGTCCCAAGTCACCTAACTTGTCTGTGTTTCCTAGATCTCCTTGGTGATCGTCTGAAACTGTTCTTGCAACTTCACTGCTTTTGTCAGTGCCTGCGCAATTTTCTCCTTGATGGTGTCGATTGTCTGAGCTGCCACTTCTTCACTCATCAATCCTCCGCATTCTAGTTGAGTCTATGCTGTCTATTTTCTGTCTTCTTCCGCTACCCGTTCCTGCAACGGTTTTATTTGAGCCTAATGCTCCTATTTCTGTGTTTACGTAGTGATAAGTTATGTATATATCTTCTTCAACTCTTGCGTTCCCTTGACCCGTTTTGGAATTGGTATGGTCTTATGGCATTGCTTGAGTTATTGGATCATTGCATTGATCCTCTCCTCCTCCTTGTCCTAGTGTTGGACCTGTGGATCCTATTCCAGCCTTATCCAAAGTTGCGTTGCTTTATCCAGCAAGTCGGTTGTCGTGCTAACCTATTTTTCTAGCTCCTGCAGTCACATTACTGCTTCCTGCTTCCTTTGCTCCATCATTGCTGGTGGAGTTGTCGATCTAATCGGTCCGCGGAGAGTCTCGATCTCCTTCTGATACTGATCAATTGCCTGTGCAATCTGGTTGATCTTTTCTGTGGCTGGGAGTTCATTTCCTTGCGCAGTAGTTGGAAGTTTCCCGAAAATTTCTTCCACTCTGCATTCCAGCTCATTTCTGCATTCTTTCTCCTCCTAAGTTTCAGATTTGGCCTGTGCACAAATTGTTTCCAGCGCTTCCCGCTTCTTTGTTGCTTGTTACAGCTCGACTAAGTTTTTATGTGCTCGCAATTTCATCTCCCGATCGACGCTAACCTGTAGTTTGTATAATGCTCTTGATGGCATCCATGTCAAGACTAATTGGATATGATATAAATCCTTCAGTGGTGTCTGTCCCACAATTTCATCCATTCATAGCATGCTAGGATTTATGTAGACCGTGGAATGTGCGTGTGGTATCGAAAGAACTGAGTTGCGTTCTTCTACCTCCACCCTTTCTGTGTTCTGTGTGGTCGATGACTCTATGCCTCTACTACTACTCGTGATCTGGGCTTCCCCAAATTTCTTAAGGAGTTGTCCCATTTCTGTCAGTTCCTTCTGCAGTTTATCCTTGTGGTGCACGACATGATCGAAATCCTCTGCGAGGCAATCTTGGACCATTCTAGCAATCATCTCTCCATCCTCCTTCATGATTGTGTAGTTCAGTGGTGGTCGGTGTGCCTTCGTTTTCTTGCGCGCACCTGCTTCCTGTACTGCTGGTCTCTTAGTTCCCCCTGGTTCCTATGTGATGGGGTTCGATGCAGTTTCTTGTGCTCCCTCATCCAGTTTCCACTGTCCATTGGTCGGCTGAGTGGTTTCTATCCTCCCCTTCTAGGTCCTTGGCTTCTCTGAGTCATTTTCTGCCTGAGTTGACTTGGTTTGGTCCATTCTTCGTTTCTTGGGTACTGGGATTTGTGGAGGCTATGTTTCCGTCTGCGCAGCCCCTCCTTCTGTTGTTTGTCCCGGTACTTCTCTGGGTATGGTTGGAATCCTCCATTCATCAGGCCATTCGTTGATGATCATGTTGATATTTCCCTCAGTGACGCAGTAGCGCATCTGTAGCCACTATTTATCTAGATCATGCCTTGGTTGTATCTACATGACTTGTCGCCTAACCCAGAAATTGGCAATGCCCCTGTATCATGCGACAGCCTCTGGTGTTATTTTCCATGCTCGGCTGATGGATTCTTGTATCTCCCGTAGGTAAGCTTCGAATACGATTCCTTTCTCCTTCTTATTCTTGGCTAGTGGCGAGGATCTCAGGACACGATATCTTGCTCCTCCTCATTGTGGTGTGGTACAAAAGACGGTGTGTTCTGGTTCTTGCCATCCCATGAAAGCTATGAGAGTGATCAGCCATGAGTAATGAAATTTCATACCTGTGTCATGCGCGTCTTTGCAGTCGAATTGGAACAAGTTTGATAGGTATGGCACCCAGCTCATGGAGGTGCCTTCTACGCACTAAGCTGCAACAACAATGACTCATGTTGGTACTTCGTCTTTGCGGCATTTTCTTAGCAGTTTGCAGGCTAATATCTTTGTGCCCAATTGTGTCGCGGCATTGTTGATCTGTTTGATTATAATGCCTCTTGTTCCCCTTTCGGTGCCATATTTCTTCTTCATCTCTTCTGCCAATGTTTTTTCCTTGGACTTATCATCCAGAATTAGCACGGGATCCATACCCTCGATGGGTAGGCCTATTATCTGCGTGATAAGTTCGACAGTTATGGGGACGGGTTTGTCCAGCCATACATCCCCTCCATGTGTAATTTCTAATAGTTGCTTGACACATGTCGACGCATATTGGCCTCTGCCAAAGTGTGGTATCTTCAGCAATCCTAGAATTCTTGTTCTGTCCAGTCCAGTTTCCCACTGGTGTGGCTGAGTGATGGTTTCTCTTAGTTGGTTCACAACTAATTTCTGCATAAAGACTCGTGGTGCAAACTCTAGATATTTGGTTTCGTCTGCTACGTCATGGTCGGAATACTTGACCTTCTCGAGGTGACCCAATAGCCGCGGGTCCACCTATACTCCCTCTGGTATGCGAGGTAGCACAATCTCTACAGTCAGTTTCTTTTGAGGTGAGCTCGGTATCTGAACTCAGTCCTCCTGCTGTGTTGGTTGGCTTGAAGTTCCAGCAACTCCTGGTTTTTCTCCCATCATCCACTCTGGCCATGCCCAGGTAGTTCCAACGATCTCCTCGGTTAGGTGACCTAAGACGGGTGCTTGCATCTCGTCTGGTTTCTTCTCTGTTCCTAGATGATGTGTCATTCCGTTCACTTCCACGATTGCTTCAGTATGTTTCGATGGTATTTCCTGGTGGGTTTCTTCTTCTTTGTTCTGAGGCTCGTGCACCACTGCTGGTGTATCCTATTCCATGGCCTTTGTTTGTGGTTATGGAATCTCCTCTAGTATTAGTAAGGACTCCACTAGGATTTCCTATGGCGACAGTATTTCATCAATATCAATGATCTCTAGTGGTTGTTTCTCATTTTCTTCCAGTCGTCCTCGTGGCCTAGTCTGAAACCTGGTTGATCTGGTTGTATGGACTGGTTCTGCGAGTTTTGGTGGTGCCATAATGGTGTCTGTCGAATGTTTGTTGAGTTCAAATGGCTTCGGTGAGATCTGTGGTTTCACTCTGTTTGTTCTAGTTGTTGTTGCTCTTTTTCTGTTCTCTTTTCACGAATAGACTAACTGCTTCTATGCTCATGTGTTGTATGGGCTCGTCATGAAGCTTGTCAAGGATGCTTCCTCCATCATGCGATTAATGCACCATAATTGTGGGTTCAATGCATCTGCGGCGGTTTTGTACTTGCCATTACGCCTACTCTGTCATCTCCAGTTGGCACATTTAATGTGACATCCCCTCCGTCCTTGCCTTGCTTTAACTTTGCCTCATGTTGTCTTGTCAGCCTGCTTTTGCCGACTTTCCTTTTCCCACTTGTTTCCTTTTTTGATATGGTTGTTATTGTTTCCCTTGTTGGCTTCATGTTTCGTATGCAGCTTATTCTTCATGCTGTGCGCTTTTTCTTTTTTTTTAACTGCGGAGTGGGTGGTCAACTGTCCTTGTACACCTTCAGTCGGTTCCCATTGATCATTCCTCTAGGGTCTGGGCCTGCTAGATATATTAACTGTACAACTCCTCCGTCCGTGACCGATTTTACCTCGTATGGTCCTATCCAGTGTATTCTGAGCTTTCCTGGGTGTTGCAACGATTTACTGTCGTAGATAAATACTAGATCTTCTTTCTTGAACGTCTTCCTCTTGATGTGACAGTCGTGCCAAGCTTTGTCTCTTGCTTTCCATACTTGTTGGTGAAATCCTTCCAAGATTCAGTCTTTCTCCATTGACAGTAACTGATTCATTATTTCCTGTACTGTGTCTCGTTCTCTCATGTGTGTGATAGTTGCTACACGTAGACTGGGTATTAAAAATTCTAACGGCACTACTACTTCTTGACCATAGACTAGTTTGAATGGTGTGTGGCCTGTCAAATTTTTGCATGTGGTTCTATATTCCCATAACACCGCTGGTATCTTGAGGTCCCAATCGTCCCTGTTGACGTTACATATCTTTGTCAAGGCGTTCTCTAGAATTTTGTTGAAGGCTTCTACCATGCCATTTTCCTGTGGATGATACAGTATGATTTTTTGGTGATGAACTTCAAACTCTTCAAGCATCGCTCGAATGGTTCTATTTATGAAGTGTGTTCCTTGGTTGCTCATCAAAATTGTTGGGCACCCAAATCTAGTAATTACCTGTTCAAACAGAAAGTGTGCAGCTATCTTTGCGCTACAATCTCTTACTAATGCAGCTTCCACCCATCTTGTTAGTTATTCCATCGCGGTGATAATATATCTCGCCCTCATTCTTTTGGCTGGTGGGTTAATGGGTCCCACAAAGTCTATCGCCCATTTGTTGAATGCCTGAAGTGTCACTTGTAGTCGTAGTGGCATCTCATCCCTTCTGTTAGGGTTTTCCTACCCTTTGAAAGACATCACATTGCTGACAGTACTCTTTCGAGTCTCTATGGATTATTGGCCACCATAATCCTACGTGGTAGCTTTTCCTGCATAATTCCCTCCTGCTATTCCTTCATGGACTTCTACTAAAATTCTTGGTCGTTCGTGGTTTAGTACGTATCTTCGTAAGATGTTATCTGTGCCCATCTTGTATAGATGTCCTGCGATCAATTGATAGTCGGCTGCACGGACTACCAGGTTCTTCTTTTGCACAGTGGTATATTCCTGCGACGCAGTACCTGTGCTCAAGTATTGGATGATCTCTGCAAAGTAATCGTCAGCAATCTGTACTGAGAATAGTTGTGCATCTAGAAAGTTATCTTCTAAATTTGTTGGTTCCTCTCCATTTGTGACCCTCGATAGGTGGTTAGGTCCTGCATTCAATTTTCCTCGTTTAACTATTACCTCAAAGTCGAATTCTTGAAATAGCAATAACCATCGATAGATTCTCCCCCCCAACACTAGTTTGTTGACTAGGTATTTTAGGGTTGAGTGATCTGTAAACATCTTAAAGTGTTTTCCCAATAGTTAATGTCTGTATTTATGTAGTTCATAAACCATAGCTAGGCCTTCTCTTTCTGTCGTGTTATAATTATGTTCTGAGTATGATAATTTTCTGCTTGCGAATGCTATCGGGTGATCCAAGTCTCCTGCTCCTGGTTGCACCAAGATAGCTCCAAGTGCTATCGCTGATGCATCTACATGTACATGGAATGTCTTCTCCCAATCTGGAAATACCAATATTGGTGTGGTGACCATCTTTTCCTTCAGGATATCCAGACCGTGTTGGCATTCGTCATTCAATTGACACTTTGTATCCTTCCTTAGCCGTTTTTCCATTGACGTTGTAATCTGCGCGTAGCCTTTGATGAATTTCTTGTAATATCCCATATGTCCTAGAGTTTCTCTTAGTTGGCGGACTATTTTGGGTGCTAGTAGGTTAACAATGAATGCGATTTTGGTCGAATCCACTAGCAAACCTTGTTTGCATACTATGTGTCCTAATAGTATCCCAAATGGTGTTCCAAATATGCATTTATTGGTATTCAATGATATCTGGCACTGTCTACATCATTCTAACATCAGTCATAAAACTTCCACATGGTTTTTTAGTAAGCTATACACTGTCCAATCATCCAAGTACACTTCGAGGAATTGATGGATGAATTCCTTAAATGCTGTGATGACCACTCTAGAAAATATCGTAGGTGCATTCTTCAGTCCGAACCACATGACTGTATACTGATAAGATCCCCATTCTGTCGTGAACGTGGTCTTGTGTCTATCCTCCCATGCTATCTTAATCTGATGATATCTTGAGAATCCATCAGTGAATGAGTAGGCTTCATGGCCTCCTACGTTCTCGAGTACTTCGTCCGTGAACGGTGTGGGGAATGGGTCATGTAGGCATGCATCGTTCAACTTCCTCAAGTCAACGCATATCCTAATCCCTCTTCCATGTTTCTTGTCCTGTACTACCATTGGGCTTATCCATTATGATTCTTCGACTAGTTTGATGATGCCGGCCTCGAGCATCCTGTCGATCTCGTCTTTAACTTTCTGTTTATATATGGGGTTCAATCTATATGGTCATTGTTTAATGGGTCTCGCATCAGGTTTGAGTGGTATCTTCATTTCTCCTAATTCTCCAGCTATTCCTTTCATCTTTGTAAAGGTTGTGGAAAAAAGGTCGTTGTATTCGCGCAACAATTATGTGATGTTTTCTAGTGTCTGTTCATCCCAATAATCTCCAGTGCTGACCATTTTGGGTTGCTCGGCGGTCCCTATGTTAACCTTCTTTATATTTATTGACACAGAGATGACCTCTGAATCTAAGGGTGGTTTTTCCACATATCTCTCACCATCGACTTCTTCGATCTGAATATCGCACGGATCATCTTCATTCGGTGCTTCCTCCTATACGTGGTAGCATGACAGTAGATCCTTGACTATCTGCTTATTTCACTGTTGTACCTCTGTGATAGCTTCCACTTCCAGTTCTTCAATGAATATGATGTCTCTGATCCGTTTCAGGGCCACGTCCATGTTTGGGTTCTCATGCTCGAATGAGAAAGTGAATGTAAAGTTATGTTGGAGTGTCACCCATGTTTTTATAGGATAAATCAGTATATGCGGACATTAACAAATCTCCCTAGATCCACCTAGATCTAGAACAAAACAGGACATGACATGACACTTCCCCTAAGTTACAATCATTGAATTTGTCATTGAAGAAGGAATAAGTGACGTACCTTTAGATATCGTTTCCTTATGTCTTTGTTGTCCCTGCTTCTCTTTGGTAGCCTGGGTAGTTGTATTTTACTGTGAGCATCATTCGTGATGCTAGATTATAGAAGCCATGGGCTTCATATTTTGATATTTTGGTCTTTGGACAAAAAATTTTGTGAAATTTTTTATCGTTATATATATATATGCGGCTTCTACTGGCTTATTTTGTTTTGTATAATACATGTGATGTGTGATTGGTTTTATAAAAGTCTCAGATGTCTGTCTAACACATAATTAGCTAAAGCATCAGTTAATGTATTTAGACATCTAGGAATGTGTTGATACTCGATATAATCAAAATAACGTTCCAAGAGGCAAATTCGTAGATATACCCACAATAAAGTAGGACTTCCAATAGCATAAACATTACTTAACTATAGCACTACTAGATGTGAATCAAGTCGTATAACCAGGTGGAGGATACCAAGCGAAATAGCATTAGTCAACAATTAGATGATGGCACTATATTCTGCGATATTATTGGTCGCATGACCGAGACAAACACCTCGTAGACTGATAAGTTCGTTTGTAGGTGCATAAATTTCCCATGCAACACAAGCAAGGTTCTGAGTACTACGACTAGCGCCATCGGTGAAGCCAATGTGGGGTAGCAAAGACTCTGACATATGGAAACCAAGCACAATGCAAGGTAAGCGGTCGAGGGTAGAAACCAAATAATGAAAAAGCACACAAAAGTATGATACAATAAAATACAAGCACTCATACACAGGTGACCTAAGCATAGTACTTCTTTAAATTAAAGTCCATTTCTGGGTTCACTCAAAGGGATACCATCGTAGTCCACTAACTCATAGGCTCCTTTCTCCAACACTCGTCTGACGATATAAGGACCTCGCCACATAGCCTCAAATTTTACGGCTCCTAGAAAATCTCGATCTTGTTCATAAAGGAGAACTAGATCACCTTCAGAGAAAACGTGTGGCTTGACATGTTTGTCGTATTAGGCTTTGATGTGTTTCTTCTGGGTTTCTATAACTAGGGTGGCATCACAACAGGTTTCGTCTAGTTGCATAAGATACAACAGATGTTCTTCTTCAGCAGAAGTGTTTGGGAGAAGTTCAACGGCTAGCTTTAGAGACGGTATCTCACATTTAATCGGCAAGATGGCTTCGAGGCCATAAACTAACTGAAAAGGTGTAAACCCGGTAGCAGACTTGATAGATGTCTGGTAAGCCCACAATGCTGAAAACAACATCGTGTGCCAACTAGTTTTGTGAATCCCTATCATTCGTCGAAGCATGGTAATGAGGACTTTGTTTATTACTTCAACCTGGCCATTGGCCTGTGGGTAATAAGGTGTTGGGTTTTCATGGATAAGACCCAACTTTTTGGTGAGTTCTGACATCATGAAGTTTCTAAAGTGGCTACCATGATCAGTAACGATAGCTTGAGGAACACCAAACCGAGCAATGATGTGACTGAATATGAATAGTGCTGCAGTCTTTTCGGTATTATCGAATGTAGGCATCGCCTCGGGCCATTTTGTAAAGTAATCTATGGCTACAATAATGTATCCATGCCCCCCGGTCGAGTGAGGGTGACATGTCATGAAATCGATACCCCATTTCGCAAAAGGTCCAACAAAGACTACAGGGTGTAGAGGAGCAGGGTGTGATCGTATTTTGTTGTTGTATGTTTGGTAAGCGTGGCATTTTTGGACAGCGATAATACAATCGTTGAATAAAGAAGGCCAAAAATACCCAACTCGTAAGATCTTTTGGGCAGTAGCATACCCAAACATGTGACCACCACATGCTCCAGAATGGCAGTCATTCAAGGCTTTCTCGGCTTCGTCAAAGGTGAGGCATCGTCGAAAAATGGAGTCAATCCCACGACGATAAAGGGTATCACCGAGGATAATACACTGACGGGCTTGGTAATGTATTCGACGGTAGTTAGTGCTAGAAAAATTGGGCCTGGAAGTCCAAGTCTGGAGATATATAATGATATCCCCATACCAAAGGTCATCGTAACTGATCAAAAAAAGGGATTCATCGGGTAATGAATCCTCTGCTACATTTTTCGTCTCAGAACAGGGAAAGTCACATATCAATTCGGCAAACACCAAGGATTTCTTGGACTTAGTGCATTTGAATTCTAAGTCAAACTCCTGGAGTATTACGATCCATTTGGAGTATTTTCCCCCTAGCAATTGGCGTGTAAGAATGTGTTGCATAGGGTTGCAGTTGGAAATCACAATAGTCTTGCATAAAAGAATATAGTGCCGGAAACATTGAACAGCTTGGATGGCGGCCAAGGCTAGTTTTTCAACATGTAAATATTTGGTTTCAGTAGTCGTGAGACTCCGACTCAAATAATAAATGACATGTTTGCCATGAGAATCATCCTCCTTGACTAGAACCACAACAATGGTGTAGTCTGAGGCTGCGAGATACAAGAAATAATGGCGACTGTAATTAGGTGGGAAAAGTAGTGGGGTATGGGCTAAAGTCAATTTTAAAGCTTTGAAAGCTTTTTTGGCAAGGGTATCCCATACAAACTCAGAACCTTTCTTGAGCAGTTGAGTAAATCCGAGGGTTAACTCAGCGTAGTTTGGGATGAAATGACATAGAAAGTTTGCCTTCCCTAGAAAACTTTGTAGTTGGCGAAGTGAGGAAGGAGGAGGGAGATTGAGAATTGCCTCAACCTTCAAAGGATCTACCCTGATCCCTTGACGTGAAACAATAAATCCCAGAAGTCGGTCGGTTTCTACACAAAAAACACATTTGTGCGGGTTTAAGCGTATACGGTAAAATTGACATCGGAGGAAAATGGCTCGGAGGTGTGTTGGATGATCGACACGGTGCATGGAATGAGCCGGTAGGTCATCGAGATATGGTTGGACAATGTGCTTTATATCATGAAAGGCATAATACATAGCACGTTGAAAAGTCGCGTCGACATTCTTTAAACCAAAGGGTAGTTTTCGGTAGGCAAAAGTGCCCCAAGGACAAATAAAAGTGGTCTTGTGTTGGTCGGCGGGTATGATATTGATTTGATTATATCCAGAGAAACCATCCATCAAAGAGAAGATTTCACTCCCGGCACAATCGTCGACGATTTGGTCAACGAAGGGGGTGGGAAAGTTGTCTTTAGGAAAATCTTTGTTAATATCCCTATAATCAATGCACACATGGATCGTACCTTATTTCTTGTTAACCAGAACAAGATTGGAAACCCAGTCAGTTAGAACCACGGGGTAAATAAAGCCAGCTTTAATAAGTTTCTCAACTTCAAGCTTGATAGTAGCTACTTTACATGGGTGGACCGGACGAAGTCATTGCTGGACGGATTTAGCGCCCAGGTATGTCTTAATATCGTGTACAATAATGTCGGGGTCAATACCCAACATTTATTCATAGCTCCATGCGAAGACGTCACATAATTCTTGAAAAAGAGACTTGTAGGTGACAACTTCGTCATTGGAACACGAAGCTCCGATATGCACATTTTCGACAACTCCATATTTAATGGATATGTCGAGGGGAATGGTGGGTGAGATATTACTTAAGTTCCCTTCGTAGAACGTATCATGTGTAGACTCGGGAACAATAGAAATGACGACAACGGTCGACGAAGTCGAGATCCGTTGGTGACTCTCAATGGTGTGTTGTTCTAGGAAGAGAATGGAACGATGATGTCCATATTCCCAAGGGGTATCTTCCATGGACATAACAGACATAATCATCTCGTCTGTAGGAAAAATGACATGGAATGGATCCGGAGATAGATCACAAGAGAGGGGGTAGAGGGGGTTGTCGATTGAATGGCTTGATAAGCAGATTCGACCAGACTCAAAGGCATTTGGTCACCATAGCGAAGATGATCACCGGGGTTGGGTACTATCCACGGGTCAGAAGACGCAGGGGTTTCTCGAACAGAGGTGGAAATCATGTTGATCGAAGTGACAGATGGATGTGGAATATCGGGTGGTGGAATGGGGAAAGTACCCATCAAAGAGGAATCTTTAAGAAGACCTACACCAACATTTTGATATCCAGGGGGTGTTTTCGCAATGAAAGGTACATTATTGGTACGTGTATCAGAGTTAAAGAAGGCCAATTGGTCCACCGTAATTACTTTTCCTTGATGTGGGAAATGTATGACACGGAAAACAGTGCACACAACTGCACACATGGAATCGATCCAGCTATGGCCAAGTAGAAGGTTGTAATTGAGAGGAGTGTAAAAGACCTCAACTTCAACGTTGATCGTTTTTCCTTCTAACATAATAGGAAATGAAGGGAGGACACCGTAAGGCTTAAACCCAAATCCATTAAAGGCTTTGAGCATGTTGTGTGATTCGATTAAGGGAGGAGAGCCGATGGATTTCCAGCAGGAAATAGACATGACACATGTCGAGGTACCCTCATCAATAACTGTTCTACAAATTTTCTTGTCGGAGACAATAACTTGTATTTGATATGCGGGTTGAGGGG
The DNA here is from genome assembly GCA_000966675.3 of Picea glauca. Taxonomy (NCBI): domain Eukaryota; kingdom Viridiplantae; phylum Streptophyta; class Pinopsida; order Pinales; family Pinaceae; genus Picea; species Picea glauca. Next base: position 158,269 of record JZKD02S2318920.1, on the reverse strand, counting down.
ATAACCTTGGAATGTGATCTTCCAAGTCGAAAATTATTAAATTTCTATCTGTAGGGTCGATTCCACCAATAGATTTCAACAGTTCCTTTTGTTGTGTGGGAAAACTCTGAAGGACTTCGAGGGATGACATCGTAGACAGTGCTTGGGCCAGATCTTCTACAATATTGTAGTTTTGGGCAGCACGTGCATGAGGATTGAAAGAAGACTTTCAAACAATACCCTTCGAGGGAGGGAAAAGAACTGTGTCTAGGCTCGGTCGTTTGAGATGAAGAGGACCATTGGTAGGTAGATTTGATGGAGATTGTTGGACCAAGGAAGGAGGTATTTCATCAACCTTCTCTTTGGAGGAAGAATAATCTTTGGCTCGAGTGGTAAGTGTGATGTCATTCTTCTTTGAATCACCTGTACACATTAAGACATAGGATGTAGTGGAGGGGGAGGGTTGGTCTTGAATGACCAATTGGGCCTGCTGTTGAGAAGGGAAGGGTTGTGACAACACGGCCAGAGTAGGCAGTTTCGGGGTCCCTTGAAGGAACTTAGTAACCTCATCTCGTCTTGGACAATCCTTAGTGTAGTGATCATCACCATAGATAAGACAAGGGTAACGGGGTTTGCGCTTATCCTTATCATCAACAGGTTGTGTTTTGGTCTTCTCAAATTGCAAAGTATTTTTATCCTCCTTATTCTTACCCTTCCCTTTTTTGGATTTATTCTTTCCGCCAGGGGTAGATTGAACAGAGTTCACTTCAAACATCTTACTGGCGGAAGGAGTAGGAGATGGAGCATGTTGAACATTAGAAGCAACGGACTTGGGGTTGGTGGTAGAGGCTTGTGCGGAGTTGGGTTGGGTGTGGAAAGTGCCAATCACACCATCAACCACATAAGAAGTAGCGGGAGTAGTTGAAGTAGCAGTAGTATAAGGACGAGGTGCGTCAGGGAGTAAATCGTAAAGAGTACTCGTTTGTGAGTAAATGAGGTCAAGGTATTGAGCACGATTGATCGCCTATACTTATGTGACAACTCCACCCATGGCGATGTCATGAGAGATGTCATTCACGAATGATTTCATGAACCACTCTGCTAGTAACTGATCGGGAATCTCGATTTTGATGAGACGTCGTCTCCGTCGCCACTGATGAATGTGATCAGAGATATGAGTGGCTTTGGTTTGTTTGAAAGAACTCAAAATTTCGGTTCCCGTTTCGTAACGGATCGGTAACTGGTAGTGGGTGAGGAAAGCCATGGAAAGGGTGCTAAAGTCAGCGAAAAAGCCTCGTGGTAATTCTATATACCACTTCGCAGTGGAATCCGTGAGAGTTAGCTGAAAAAGACGTAATCGAATAGAGTCATCCATCAAAGAGTTGGATGAACACTAAAGGTGGAAATTCATTACATGATTGTTCAGTTCCTCTCCCGATTTACCATCAAACTTAGGAATGTCGGATGGTAGTTTGAACAGTATGATGGGCCATTGAGGAGAGTGACAGATAGGATCATTTAAAATTCTAGACAGATCAGGGAGGTCTAGGGTGGCTAAGAAGGGTAACTGTCTATTCACGTGGGGGTACTGGTGACTTTGGGGAGGAAGTCTCATAGGTATACCAGTAGGACCGTAAGCAGTTTGCATATAATGCGAAGATCCGGGTAAATTCGGTTGTTGGTGTGGAGGCATGTAATTTATAGGGTTGTATTGGTTAGGGAGGTTCCCTTGAACAGGGACGTTGGGTCCAACATTCAAGCCCCAAATGGAATTGGACAGACCTGGATCTGGTTGGCCCATACTAGGGGGTATGAAAGAGATAGCTTGAGGTTGTTTCCCCCTAATCGATTGAGGATTATTTTGGATAAGATAGTTCCAATAATAGGCCAAGGCTGTAGGTATGTTTTGTCTAGAGGGTGGGGTAGGTGGGGGTTTCCCTCCAATCAGAGGTTGCGTCCCAATTGGGATTTGACCTCCAAAAGGGGATTGCATTTGGACTCTAGGGTGAAATTGTCCGCCAACAGGAATCTGGTAATTAGGTGTGAAAGACTGGGTGGTGCCACTAGGGTCGGTTCCTCCGATAGGGGATGGAAGAGGCCCTCTGGAAGGGGGTCAAGGAAGTGTCAGAATAAAAAAAGGAACAAGATGGTACCCAAAAGGAGTGGAAATGCCAGGAGTCCCGGATGGGATTTGTGTAGGAACGGGAATAGAAGCATTCAACGCATGATATTTGGGGGGAAGCATTGGGGTGAGTCTGGGTGACAACGGCATGCCAATGGGGGCCTGGCTAGCCACCATATTCCCGGTGTGAAGATTCGTAGTATCTGGGACCATTGTATAATGGGCCATTTGAAGGGGGATAGTCAAGATATGGTCGTCTGGCTGAGCGTCCGAACCAGGGAAATAATAGGCGGTAGTAAAAGGTATCGCGTCTGGATCGAATGTTTCGGGCGGCTTATATGTGACAGTGATATCAACGCCTGTTCCTGAGCCAAAGAGATCCCGTCTAAAAATGCCAGTAGACCAAAAAGGATCCTGACCTTCAGGGCCGATGAAAGGTCCGGTTGGTAATCTAGAAGACTCAACAACAATATCTCTGGATGAATTCACTCGAACAATACGTCTCACAGAGTCGGGAGGAAGTCACAAGCCCCTTAGAGAATGTGTAATTCAGAATTGGTCTAAAGAGTCAGTTCTTTCCACTCGTGGAGTGGCAACGTCTTGGACTTCACTCTATTGAGGAGAGCCCTCCGGTGGGTTGGCAGGTAAGGGTTGAGAACCTTCCAGATATTTTGGGGGTATTCCTTGCATTCTACGTGAGTGGCATGGAGAGTCAATGGTGATCGAGCTAAAATCTCACAAAAAAAATTCTATGGACAACTTATGGAAACAAACAGCATGCGCTAGTAAAATCTAGGAATCAAAACCAAGCAAACAAGACCTTCCTATTCCGAAGTCACTAGTTGGTGATGAAATCCAACATCGCGACGTCGAGACAAGAAGGGGATGGGCTAGGGTTGAAAAATTACGTTGACAACCTGCTTAACGGACTTACACCCTGGTGCAAGCTCCCACACATAATCGTGGGTATACCCTCCAAGGAGCTCGAGTGATTCTAGCCAACGTCGATTCTAGGTACTGTGAAGACTTACCTCTCCACAAACACCTTGTGTAAGACACTACGAAGATAGGCTACTAAAGTTACCACAAACAACAATGATGCATAGAGAAACAGTCGACAGTCCAATCCACATGCAAGGGCAGGGTATCTAGCCCGAAATCAACTTGAGAGGCTTCCACTCATCATTGTGGGTATACCTTCAAGCGACCCCCATAATACGTGCAATCTCTACACCGAGATCAACAAAGCAGGGTGAGTAAATTTTTCAATCTCAATGCGACCTCAGGTTTGACCCTTGTGTGAGAAGGGCTTCCCAGGATAAAATGTTGCAAATGGAATTTGACACTCCCTATCACAAAATACTATTGTGTGTTTTGCGCTTTGGAGAGTGTGTCTCACTGCCTATTCCAAAGCTCTAGCCTAGATAATGTTGGTGCAAAAGAGCCCTAGAAAATGTTACTAGTTGAATTTTAAAGTTGCGTAAAATTATTAAAGGTCGTTGTTACGCAAGAGGGAGATGAAAATGAAACCAATGTTGTGTAAGACTTTGAACCAACAATGCGTAAATAGAAATGAATGATACAAACTTTCGTTCGATGAATTCTATCTACAGTAGGGAAAAATGAGTTTTCTGGCACAATGCAAACTACGATGTATGATTCTCTTTTTAAAGGTAGTACCAAACAATCATTGACAATGTAAATTCACTATTCGTTCTCTTTCAAGATTTTAACGCCAATATTTTCTGAATAAATGATTGCTTAAAAGAAAAGACTTTAATTTTTTTTTTAGAAACCAAAAAATAGGGATGGAACTAAGAAAAAGTAAGCAACCAATGAAAATAAAATACTCAACAAACACCCAAATCGATCTTTCAATGGAGATAAAAAATAAAAAATTGACAAGAAAAAGTCTCTTCAAATGCACATGGACAAAGAACTTTCCAAGCAACAAGCAATCTAAAAGTACAATTAATCTCAACTTTTAATCCAATCAAAGACTTTTGACCAAACAAGCACTCAGATCTCAGAATCAAAGATTTTATCCTTGTTGATAAAAAGTCAAGAAGTAAAAACTGGGGAAAAATGATTAAGAAGAGTTTTCAATCTTCGAAAACCAATCAACCGCAAGATTTGAAGTCAAGAAACAATCAAACACTGGCAAAAGAAGTTATTCCTAGGTAAATAAACAAATCTGGGCATAAAAAAAAACAAGAAGACCTAATCCAAAACTTTTACAAATGAGTTTGTAGCCTAGTAGTGGGGTATAGTGCGAAAATTAAGAATTCTCACAATCTAGACACTGGCAGGGTGCAAGAAGGTCACACTGGATTGAACAGTAGGGTGTGAAAATCAATGGTTCTCACAGGCTATAGAGAGGTACAGTGCGAGAAGGTTTGTAATCAAGGAAAATTTGGAGAAGGGACAAAAATTTTGAGTGAACTTCTAGGTCCAAAGAGTCTATATGGGTCTCCTACAGACTCATAGACTGGTTGGCAATGAAAAAAGTAGGCTAAGAACAAATGGCCAACAAAAAACCACAAAATGAGTCGTATCCCCAGTGCAGTCGCCAATTTTGTTATAGGATAAATCAGTATATGCGGACATTAACAGATCTCCCTAGATCCACCTAAATCTAGAACAAAATAGGACATGACATGACACTTCTCCTAAGTTATAATCATTGAATTTGTCATTGAAGAAGGAATAAGTGACGTACCTTTAGATATTACTTCCTTATGTCTTTGTTTTCCTTGCTTCACTTTGGTAGCCTTGTGATATCAGATATACAACGACACAAATTGACCAAGGTGAAAGCAACAATAATACATTCAATGAAGACCTAAACATGTGATCAAGGAGTCATGTAATAAAATAAGAGTGATTTTATTGGAAAGGGACATGCCACTGTATTATATTAAATGAAAGTAGAAGATACAACCAGATTGCCTTGATGTCGCAAGCTTCCTTTCGGTGGTCCTTCGTTCCAACACACACACTTGCTCCACACTTGCATGAAGAAGATCCACTATGGCTTGATGGAAAAATGGAGGCCTCAAGCATCAATTCAAATAGGATTCCTCACACAATTCTGAACCTATTTTTTCATCAATTCTCTATTCAATTTTGCTTAACCTCTTCCTTGAGAAACCTTCCATTATATAGGAGAAGGAGAGAGGGTTAAAGGGATGAGGATGATCCCACTAAATATGAGAAGTCAGTAGGATGACAACCATGCGAATGCCAACTCATTTTATACAAGATCCTCTTCTAGAACCTTCGTAACCTCTTCTCCCTTTTAAGCTTTGAAGCAGGTTCATACCCTACTTATAGAGAAAACTGCGAACATCTCGCAATCCAAGTATAGAGTAGCCTGTGAGAATCAGGGTTTCGCGCACCCTACAATCAATGTGGCCTGCGAAATCATCCTAAAAATATGTTTTGTAGAAGAAGACAACAATCACTTTTCTTAGGCAAAAGGTCCTTATGAGAGCCTGAACACATAATTGTAGAGACATCACCAGAGTGACCAAAATAATGTGTAACACATGTCTTGGTTCCTTTACACATTTCCTGGTCCGTATACCAATTCGCTGGTATGCCCTCTAAAGTATGAATAAAGTGGTGAGACCATTCCTCCGGTGGCGTCATTTTCCACAGTGTTTTACACGCCTCCAAGTGTTCTGCTGGTGTGCCTAGTCTGTCATATTTCTGTTGTTTGTTACCTGTCTATTATGTGCCGAACCTTATGCGCAATAATCGCTTACATTGGTACCAATCTGTGATAGTATCTTTGTGTGCACCCCACCATCTTGCGGGTGTAGCCTTTAGTGCTAAATCCAGTGCTAGCAATATCTGGTTTTCTAATACTTCATCTTCATATTGTGTCAAGAAAGTTTCCAAATCGTTTAGCCCGTGAAAACTGGGTGGTTCTCTGATTTCTGTGTCAATCCACCTTATTGCGCGGTCTATTCTGGCACACCTTCTCATGGATACTTCGTGTAGTCTTTGCTACCATTTTTCTAACTCGATGTCTGAGTTTGTTGTACATGAAGTAATGCTCTGCCAACTAAGTACCCCGTCTGCAGTTGGGTTTATATAGTCTGCATCGCACATAGTTGTTTTGTACAACTGGTCAATCTCTTCTAAATCCAGACAAGTGGGTTCTACGAACCTCTCACTTTTTGATGAGTCAATTGGGGCTATGACCTTGTAGTCCCCCGACTCAAATGTCATTTTTCTGGTTTTTAAGTTAATTATGGCTTGGTTGTCAAACGCCCAATCCAGACCAAGTAGCGTCGGGTAAGGTGTTGTGTTGTCTACTATTTCGATGACTTCAAAGTCTGCCTTAGTGCACACACCATATAGATCTACCGTCACTCCTTTCAGTCTACCTATTGGTAGGACTCTATGTTGATTTGCTAGCTTTAATTGAACAGTTGAGTATCCCAGTGTAGGTTCTCCCATGCATTTCCATGTAGCTTTTGGTAGTACATTCACTTCGGATCCTAGATCTAGTATAACATCTCCCATATTGGAATCCCCAATGTTAGCATTTAGTATAAATTCCCTACTTGTTCTTCTTCTTGTATGTAGGTGGTTCACAATTTTCAATTCTGGCTTTTGTTTCGTCTCGCTGCTGCATTTTTCTAGGATGTTTTGCAATATGTTGACAGATGAAGGATCACTTAACATTTTGATGCATGATTGCAAAAAGTCTTTGATAGTACTTACTTATTCCTTGGGTTGTATTCTGTTGGTATGGTCCAGTGATGGCGGCATTTCATATTCCGGAGCTTCCTTGCTCTGTTGTGCAGTCAACGCAATGTTCTCCTTCTGGAATTCTTGTCGGGCTTCTGTAAAGATCTCTTTCTCCTTATGCGCGTCAAATTGCTTCTTGGGGTCAGTGTTATTCTTTACCCATTAGTTATGCATTGGTTCCTGTCGAACTGCGTCATTTCCTATTTTCGTTCCTCCTCGAGTGACTATGTTGATGTTTCGTCCGTTATCCCTTGCTTCGGCTAAAATCCACTGAATATTCTAGTTATTTTGATTCCTTTTTTCCTGGATCTTTACAAGTAATGTCGGACATTCCTCCGTATCATGGTCCGATGCGCGACAATACATACAAGTCGCTGGTGGAAGTGGGCACTCCCGTGCATAATGTCCTGGTTGTTGGAAATTGTGACATGTGACTGGTCCTCTATCGCATCTAAAACCTCCTCTGGCTCATCCTGCTCCTCTATAAGTTGCGCGATCACCTCACGGTGTGTTATACTGTGGTCCCTTATTATACTGTGTGGTATTGTATTGGGGTTGTGTCGAGTTGTACTGTGGTTGCACGTTATTGTATGGATGTGGCGCAATATTATACTATTGTTGTGCGGTGTTGTATGGGGATGGGGCTTGAGTGAACTGTGGTATTGCTTGCCTAGTCATCATTTCTGCCTGTACCCTATATGTGTCTGATGTTCTTTCCCGCATCAGCTCCATAGTTCTGCAATCTTTGTCGTCATGTCCGACTGACTTGCAAAATGTGCAATATGAGTTCTTTGGGACCTGTTATCGCGTAGTTTGTATTTTAGGTCACAGGCTATGGGATAGTGGACAAACTGGTGTAACAAGAACCTTCCCCACCCAATGTCACCTCGAGGGGGAGGTTCTTTCTGTTTAGGGAGGTTAGGCCAGGGGAGATGTCCCCGGTAACCTAGGATTTGAAGAGGCAAATAATATAAGGTCAAGAAGTAAGGTTTTCCCTCCTCTCAGGTTACCACCAGTATCAGATAATCCGGCTAATCAGCCAATAAAGAAGTGAAGTCCCTGTTGAGAACACCTGCC
>JZKD02S2318920.1:108178-137603 GCA_000966675.3 Picea glauca | reverse complement strand
ACATATGGGCGGTCTGTGATTGAGTCTAATCGAGAGTCAAGTGGAAGCACATGAAGCGTGCACAAACTTGGCAGTAGGTAGAGACGATCGTAGAGTTGTAGTGATGGTTACGCACAGATGATGGGAGGATGAGTAGATGCGTTCGAAATGATGGCAGGTCTGTGACAATGACGATTCAGGGAGTAGAACCATGAAGAGGCCAAGTAATGCTGAGCCATGTGCTCTATGTTTGTTCTTTTGTTGTAACAAGAGCTGCGACTCGGCTCTTTGGAAGATTATAAAAAAATGGGTTGTAGGCCGATTTGGTTGCCCACTTGTACGTTTCGTCTTGTTGCTTTGCTTGAATGGTTTCTTTTACTTTCGCAGCTAAGTATAAGATAACACAGAAATAACATAAGTAATAAACGAAGATGTAATGAAGTAAGGTGTAGTCTGGATTAAGTAGTTTACTGTAGCTTTGATGTCAAACGAACGATTGTGATGTCGTACGGTGACTGGGAGCATTTGGTGATTCTGCTGCCCGACAATAGACTCACCAGGCCTGTGACAATAACCCAACTGCTTTGGGTTTTTCAAGGCACTGAATCTATTTATGCATTTAAAAATGCAATGTAAAAAAAAAAATGACAGTTTCACCAAAATTCAAAAGATAAAACATTTAAACATCCTCATATTAAAAGATATTGTGAAACATTTCAAGTCCATTTCAAATCCAACAATAATGTTTATTGCAATGTACACAACTTTTATTATTATATTAGTTAAGAACATGTGTTTCTCCTAAGAGGTCACAACTTCAAATCTAGAGGGGGTAGGGTATGTACACCTCCATAGACTTTAGAAGTCAAATGGCTAGGCCTTTGGGTCCCTTATCCCACAAACAATGAAGTCTCACACCGATTTGGTGTCTAACTTGATTGTGAACAATTATCTTAAAAAAAATTGTTGTTATACATTTATTATGACAACCAATATCCAACAAATACTCTTGTAGGTGGATTATAGCCTGTCAGAACCGAATTGCTTTCGGATCGGACGACCTATAATCCTTGCTTTCAGATCCGACGGCCTATAATCCACCTGCCGCAACATTCAATGTTGCATAGGGAGATGGATATTGCTGACCGTTTCTTATCATCTATTTTTGTAAGAGACAACGTGCATGGCAAAGTACATGGCGAGACAACGTGCATGGCTCGAACATCCTTTCCAAAATCTGCTCTAAATTAAAACTAAAACGTCCGTTTTAACGCCGACTAGACAAGAATCTTGAATTTGTAGTTGAGTGAAGATTGAAGAAGCAATTACAAGATACTTGTGGTACTTGTTACCAGTGAATGATGTGACAAGACGTCATTTAATACTTCTACCATGCACATTTAATCCTCTTAAAGCTGCAGCCTGCAACTATTATGTTTCTGTCTGTCAAATTCAGAAGTTTGACGAGGGTTTGAGACGCAGTTAATGCCGGCTAACATTGACTAATCGAACATCAAAATCCCTTACCAAATCTTTTACAATGAGCTTCGTAATCCCGCATGAAATTGCAGGGCATTAATTGTCATTATGTACATTATCTGTCTGATTATCAACAGACACCTATTTTATACCAACTATACTAAGCAATTGAAAGTACCACGTGCCTCATCCACGTGCCTGTTTCAAGAAAAGGACCAATTCCTTTCCCCTCCCGGCTGAAATTTAGAAGGTACATTAATGTGAATTAAATGTTTTTGACCTTCTGTGGGTAGCCCTCCCAGCAAGACATAAGTTTACAGCATTGAATGAGCTATGACGATATGTTACAGCTTTGAATGAGCTAGGACGGTAAGTTACAGTTTTGAATGAGATAGGTGGATTGGTGGCAGCGTAGTACAGCAGTAGCGGGAGGAGGACGGAACAAACCTGTGCTGAAGGAGACCTGTCTGCAAACCTATTTACAAGAGACACCACATCATATTAGATAGGTTGATGGGCATTGGGGACGATGACTATTTCGTCGAGACATTTAGACCAAGAAAATCGGGCACATACACATGGTACGGAAGTTGCAGCAAATTGATAGAAATTGTATCTCTATTCTTTGTCGGGATCTGGGTTCTATGCTGACACTGTTGCTTGTAGACTAGTATAGAGATGCATTGGTAGTAGTGATACGAAATTAATAGAATGAGTAACTAGCACAGTCACAATTATGTGGCTGATGAACGCGGAAAGAAATAATTAATTTACAAACCCTAGAATAAACCTTAGTTAACAATGTGTACAGTGATGCCCATGGGAGAATTCAAAACCCAGGATAAAAGCGTGAGAGGATATTCATGCATCTTGAAGGAAAGTAGCGCGATATTTAATTTGAACCCTATTTTAAAAACCTTAATTTGAACCCAACCAGAAGCTGGAACTTGTGTTGCTTGTCTGTAGAAACAACAAAAGCAATTTGAGACACATCATACTCAATGATATCAGCTGATATTTCATTGACCTGTATGCCTTGTGTGAGACCTACATACTGTAATAATTCTTGGATGGAGTTAGAATATTACAAAGTGGCAGTATACCTCTCTTCATACAATTAAAAAAAAAAGAAGGTGTTTCTAATATGCCATCTACATATTAATATGCCATCTACATATTAATAGTTAGGCAGTAATTATTTAATAGGATTAAGTAAATGTGAAAAAGTAATCAAAGCATGCAAGAAAGTTATGAATATTAAATTTTATTCATTGATTTGGGAGGACGACCAAAAATAAGCCAACATCTTCACTTTATATCCATAAGATTAGATTTTAAGATTAAAAGAATATTAATTGTGCTCATTTCCAATAGGTGTACCGGTAATTATGTAAAATGGTTTTTTGAAAAATAATGTTCCATGTTCCAATTATCATTCTAACAAATTTAGAAAGCCCTATTCTAAACCTTTTACTATAAGAAATTGTTAGATTCACATATTTGAATGATTATTTCTGTATAATTGGAGTGACCCAAAAGTTTTTCAGCCTAATAAATTCATTTATGCATTCAAAATGGATTTTAAACAACAAAAAATAATAATTTCTTGCATCCCATTCGGACAAAAACAACCCCATTTAGAAATAACAACTCTTTTTGTATATTAATTCTATGTGCACAGGGTCTACTTGTCAATTAATGAGGAAAGAATCACCCAAGTTAACTCCCAAAAAAATCGCTAGAATGATACCACATATACTCCTATATACTCCTAAGAAGTTTCTTTGATTTCATAAACTTGACATGGGAGTTATTTCCTTTCAAGTTATTATTATTCCATTTAATCGTATTGAAGACTTAAGAATAGGAGAATTGAACCATCTAAACTATGAAATGGATCTCGTTTCCATGTCAAAAAAAATTAAGTGTGTACAATGTCACAATAATTCCAAGGAATGCACGACCCCTTAATTTCTTACAATATTTCAAGTTAAATATACTAAGCATATTTTTATGGCCAATGCAAGTTATTGTCATTACACTAGTGTTATAGAGAGAGGTTATACTTTCATGTTTTTATATAATACTTATAATTTAAGACATATCGGCATTATAGTTAGATATATGCCAAATCTATTCATTTGTCTCTCTTAGCATTCTCTGTGAACCCATGTTATATGTAGTGTTATTATAATTATTATCATGTTTATTTTTCTTTGTTTGTCACAGTGACCATGCCAAAGTTATAGAGATATACATATTGAGAAGGTTTATTTTTTATTTGAAAACTAGTAAATAAATTAATATTTTATGTTATGCACATTATGTTGATATTATAAACCAAATATTTTGTCAATCTTTCTAATCTCTTATGTATGAACCTACATTATATGTTGTGTCATTTCAATGCTAAGATTGAACAAGTTCTTTAATGCTTTCAGGCAATGGTGTTCTTATGACTCAAAGGATTATAGATACATTAGTAAAGATCCTTTGAAAAATAAGAAGTGTCCTAATCGAGAGAGGAGGAAGAGGATACCAATTGCATTACATAGTTAGAACAATCTTAGTTAGACCGCACCCGACACTAATCGTTTATGTACAATCTCAACATGTGGAAAAAATGGTTTTCCTTTCCATGGTGCATTGATCCTATTGTTGCATACCAATGATGGCTTCATCACATGCACTTATCAAAATGAGTAAAACTTTGGGTGGGATCGCTCATTTTTGTTGGTGTTTCTCTAGGTTACTAAGATACACAATAAACATGTTCAAGTGCTTGCATTACAACAAATCCATGACAAATTGCTTGCAATGGAGAAAGATGTATTCTTGACTAAAAGAGACATCATAAACCAAAGAAAACAACTTGATGACTTGTAGTATTATATTCATGAGGATGATTCCATTAGCATCTACTATTGGGTGGAAAAGAACGAGGTGGAAATGTTCTTACTAAATCGAGATCCATTCACACTAGGGATAATGACGAGATGACAAGTGGAGCAGGTTGTTAGGCACGAGAACAAAAACTCCTTATGATGGATTCCATTTTTTGCACAAAGAAATACAAGGTATTTCAATTTCTATTCACCTTATTTATAATGTCAACATTATCTTTTGTGTTAAGAATTCATGAAAATCTTGTTTATAGTAGACTTGTTTATTAGGTCAACATTATCGTTCTATTATATGAACTCATGAAATGCTTAATTCTAGGGGTCATAATTACTATGTTGGTGTTATTGTTCAAGGGGGTTGTATTTACCAAGTCGATGTTATATTATGTACAATGAGTTCATGAACTACTTGTTTCTAGTGACCTAATTTACCAAGCATATGTTATTGTTGTATAGTTTGAATTCATGAAATACCTATCTAGAATGTTATTGTTATGAAATGGTTGTTTTTAGTGGCCTTATTGACCATGCCAGTGTTATATATATGTAATATTGTATTCATGAAATATTATGTGTGGTAGTGTCCTTTGTACCCCATTTTGGCATTCAACATGTATCAAAATGACATTTTTGTCTATTGGGTAATATTAGTGAATGCAGTGCAAGAAATAGTGATGGCATGGTTGCAAGCATTTTTCCAACGTGTTTTGACTTCTTGACTCACATGGAAACCTTCATCATTTCTTATGAACGATGCCCTTACAAAGATCCAAGCGATAGGGTGTGCATATCTATTAATTTCTCTTTCCTTCATTTTGTTGTATATTTATCTAATTGAGAGTTGTTCACCTAAATATTGTTCATCCACATTCATGTACATTCATCCATAGTGATGTGTTCAGTTGTACGATAAGTCTCTGCATCTGGCATGTGTGTCATTGTTGGTTGAAAAACCTAACTGGGTATGTTCGTGATAGTAAAATAGGGTTTATATAAATGTCAACGTCTCTAGGGAACACATTGTATTACCCATTGTTAATGGAGAATGATATGAATAAATTGCTAGAGTTCTATGGAAAGATCTCCAAGCATATTGATTTCATCAACTATTTCAAATATCAGTGGGAGTTGCAACCGAGTGAGTATAAATCTGTCACAATGATATGTTATTGCTTATGATTGGACCAATGTTATTCTAAATATGTCACATGATAAATGGTTATTGTTGGTGATTTGGCCAACGTTATTTCTAAATATATCACAACAATAAATTATTATTATTAGTGGTTTGGTCAGTGTTATTTCTAAACATGTCACAATGATAATTTGTTATTGTTGGTGATTTGGTTAGCCTTATTTATTATGTTGATATGTCATGTGGACCATTGCAGGTATGTGGGTCAAATGATGTAGGGTTTTTTGACATTTAAGCCATGAAATCTGTGCAAACATGTTGTGAATACATTTATGTACATCAAGGGAGTGTCCCCTTCTATTCCACCTAGTTTCCAACTCATGGCTTCTCTAGTGAGTGCAACATTATTTACAAAATCTATTGAAGTGGTGACATTATTTCCACAATTATCACCGACATTAATACTTGACTACAACAATTTTGAAGGTGAGTGCAACACCACACCGATTGGTGAAGGGGGTGAAGAGGAAAACCATAATCTCATATATGATCGTACTAAGAAATTGGTGATTATGGAGTTCAACAAGGATATTGATCACTATATTGACTTACTAAATGCAAAAAAATATGTTTATACTGGAAGTGGTGAGGTGCACAATAACAATGAAGCATTTGGGGGATTTTTTCTACTTATCGATTACAATATTTAAGGAATATGGAAAGGGATAATGTCGAAAACTAGTTATTCTCTCAAGCACCTAAGGAGCTTTATCAAAACACCTTCCAAAAGTTCTACCCAAAATTAAGCATGTGAATTCCTTCAATTTCCTCAACCATTGGTCCCTGTCATAGTGAAAAATAATATAAGACATAGCATCCAATGCAAGTGACCCAACCATATAACTCTTCCCGGAACAAATCATTGGAGATGTCATGGAGACAAAATTGGATACCCTAGACAAGTAGACTGATAATGTTAGCATTCACTGTCGGAAGAGTGCATGTACGATGACCTCTAATGAAAGAATTGAATTGTTTATTAATAACAAATCTAAAAATAAATGTTTTCATCTTTTAAAGTAACTTTCTCACTGACCTATCATTTTGTGAATTACTTAAGAAAAAAATGTTGACCGACCTAAAAATTAACCCCAATGTGACTGCAGTCCTATGTTACCAGTAATCGAATGTTGAGGCACCATATTTGGTAAAAACTGGTGACTCATAAGAAACCCCATTTTTATACTTGTTCTTGTTTCTTGGTGAGTAATTCATTTCCTGAGAAACTCTTGGATCTTGGAGAGTGGGTTTTTAACATTGGAGACATGAAGATCTACAACATGTAGTATAGCGGTATAGTTACACAATATCTATAGTCATTTACTCTCAATTTTCTTTGTTTAGATAGCATACAATAAAACCACCCAACAAAATAAAACACAACTTGAACTAACAAGCCTCACATAAAAGAAAAAACAAATTAACAAACTTAATGAAAGAATTGAATTGTTTATTGATAACAAATATGAAAATAATTGTATTCTTCTTTTAAAGTAACTTTCTCACTATAACTTACATAACAAAAAAAACTATATTTTCACTATAAATAATGGTGATAAATAATAATAAAAGAAACTCTAACAATTTGAATTGTTTATATAAAGCATAAAACAAAACAAACTATAACTTAAATTAGCATAACTACAAAAACAAACAATAACACCAACATCACCATAGTTAAGTGTCATTGTAGTCAATAACACCAACTTAATTGGTTCTACTTAACCAAGTGAATCATCCAAATCCTCTGCTTAGTTTGGACCTATAATTTCTACTCCTACATCCCTAGTCTTTGTCTTTGATCTAGGTGCTCAAGGCTATTCTTTTATTGTTGTTTCTAGCTCCGCTAATGATAGATTAGATGTTGTAATCACTAGTACGGCCTCCAATGCTTAAGCATGTGGCTTTGTTGCCATGATTTTTTTTTATGTCTTTTCATTTGCTACTAATGGTTCTAATGATGCTATTGAGGGTGCTACTAGATATGTTACTATCTGCATCCTACTATAGTATATGTTATTGATTCCAAGTATTGAACTGCTTAAGAAAAAGAATAAATGACTTATGGTATTGGTCTTACTTGAACAATTGACTCTACATCCACTGGTGTTGGGTCTATTTCTTAGTAAAATGCTTCTACCTCTACCTCTTCCTATGCTACTAGTGTTGAATAAGAAACTACAACTCAGTCTCTAAGCTTAAATTTGGGCTCACTTCTTAATATTTTGCTTCAATTGTTGGATCAACTAGTTCAACGTCTAGTTCAATTACCAACTTTTTCAACAAGTATGACTAACTCTTCTTCAAAGAGTTCTTCCACAATTCCAACTGTAGGAAGCTTGTTGGTCAATTTATTTATTGAATCTTGAAATCATTTTTTGAATATAAGTGAGCTCAACTTATTTTACTTCTGAGGAGGCAATGAAATAGGAGTAGAGTGTTTGGGTGGAAGAATGTCAACTAGAGTACAATATATGTCATACTTCAAACACCATGTTCTTATATCCCCCTAAAAAGAAAACACACATATGTGGAAATTTTGATTTCTCAATATTAATATGACAATAGAAATAGAAATGTATCAACTTCCTTTTTCCTAAAATGAGCATACTTAATTTCCTAGAAGCCTATATAAAATATAGGATAAGATATTTATCATTAATAAGAATCTTTGGTTCAAATAAATAAAGAAAACGATGGAAGTATCATAGTAATGTAAAACCATTTACAACACATGTAGATCTAAGTAGGCATGGATGATTTATTCTATAACCATGAAACATAAGTTTAACATAACTTCTATAACATCTCCAATAGCAAAAAAAAAAAAGCAAAGGCATTACAACTATGTCAAAATTATGTATTATATATACAAATAGTACAAATAGTAATAGTATAGTGTTTGTTTGAAATTCATGTAAAGGATCCCATACTAGGAAACCTCCTTTGATACGATGACAAGAAATAAAAAAAAAAGGAACCCATTATGGGAAACCTCCTCTGAGATGATAATAATAAATAATAAAAAGGGAAACCTCCTATCAAATGATCACAAGAAATAATAGAAAGTAATACTTGGATGCCCCTATTTTCCCTATGCAAACTTTAAACTTGTTGTGCTTCATAGGAGTATAGGAATACAATCACACTAACTTGTTGAAGTTGTTAAAGACACCTATGATGTGAGATCATTTCCTAAAGGAAATGGTGCCCATTTCCATATCCTTTTACCACTCTATCTGCTTATAGCTACCTACCTCCTACACATCATGTAATGTGATGTACTATTCTAGGGAATTTCTTTCGTTTACTATGTGGCAGGTTGAGCTAAGAATGCACAGTTGTCTGTCCTGGATTTGGTTCCTCGTCTTTTCTTGGATGGCATCAGAACCAAGGGAAATCTCACCAGTGGTTACATATTGATGATAGATGGTCTTAGAATAAAATAAGAGCAACATCATATCAAAATCATAAAAAAAAATTAGTTATGAACATTAAATGGAAATTTAAATTTATCACCATATTTGCATCTTGTCTAGATCATTGCTCATCATCATCCACCATAATGGATTCATGTTACATGTATTCCCGTTGTATATGAAAATCATAAAATTTATAATGTCAATAGTTCATAGTATAGTAGCGAACTAATAGTAGAGTGACTTGTAGAAAATCATAACACTAGGAATTATGACCTTGCTCCAAACCACTTTTACCATAAATTTCCTCTAGCAATTCTTCATCGAATTGTGATTCAATTTATTCATCTTTCTCTTCTCCCTGCAAAGGTCAAATAACACAATCCGAACATCGGAATAACCACTTAAATATCAGACTGAAAGAATAATTAACAATAGAGACATGGAATCATTACTGTGAGAAAACATAACAATTTATAATCTATTATGACATCATAAGGTATATCATCATCTTCATCTTCAAAGTTGAAAAGATGGATAGGAAAGGAAGAATATGTGCTCTTTAGATTAGGAGAGAAAGGGGGAGGGGGACTCTCTAGTTTAGGAGAGGAAGGGGGAGTGGGACACTTTAGATTGGGGGGAGGGGGACTCTCTAGTTTAGGAGAGGGAGAGTGGGGCACTTTAGATTGGGGGGAGGGGGACTCTCTAGATTGACAACATGGAGGGGAAGATCATCTTTGAGATTATGTTTAGCCATTCGAGAAGAAGATTAGATCCTTGTTGATATCACAGTTAGGGTTGCAAGGCTAACCTACAAAAATTAACCACGAGGCTTGTTTCCCTAACACATAATCAAAACAAATGAAAAAATCACCTATAAAAATTCACTGCAAAACAATTACCTACAATTTCCATCTCACATGTAAGCCCAGTTTTCTTGTTCTCGTTGTCTCGACTGCAAAAAAATCATTGACACTGTCGTCATCTTTCGACGATAAATCTAATATGACGTGGCGTCTCCTACAAATAGGTTTTCTTCATCACATGTTAAAATGTATTAACATCAACATAGTAAATAAAAACTATAAAATTGAATAACATCGACATAGTTAGGATAAATCCAATCTCATGATTTATAACGTTGATTATTATTTAGGTGTGCTTTGCATATTATAACAACACAATAAAATTTAAATAGCATATAACAAAATTTAAGAAAAAAAAATAGGGAGTCCTTGAATTATAGTTGAAGGAATTACTATTTACAAAGTGACAATGTCCCAATGGACAACGCTAACATAGTTGGGATAATATTGATGTCATGATTTATGGTGTCAACTGGTGTATGATTGATAACACTGACATCATGAATTATAATGTGGATTGTTGCCACGATTGATAACACAAGCATCATGACCTATAACATCGATTGGTGTCATGATTAATAACATTGGTTGTTATTTAGGTGACATAACAAAATACAAATAGCATATAACATTTTATAAAAAAATGGAGAGTCCTTACTAATTACAATTGAAGGAATTATTGTTTGCAATGTTATAGTTTTCCTAGGGACAATTTGCAGAGTTACTATACTTGGCGTAAACATAACACCATAACAAAATAAAAAAAGGGGTCCTTGTCGAATCATTGTTAAAAATAAGACATGTCAAAATGTATTAATATTAATCCTTTTAAATCATAACATCATTATTTGTAGTTTGAAAAGTTACAATTCTCATGCAAACATGTTAAACTGTATTAATGTTGGTAGAGTGAGCTTATAACTTTATGCTTGCATAAGGCTGACATAGTGAGCGTAACTTTATGCTTACATAATGTGAGCATAATGAACATAAATAACATCATTATTAATAATGCTAACATAGTTGGCATAAAACAATGTCCATATTTTTAACATAACAACATAACATTTTTTTTAGAATGGGGGATCCTAGCTAAATTATAGTTTGTAGAGGATTCTTCTACAAAGGGGTAGTTAGAACAATCTATAGAGGGGGGTCCTTGATTGAGGAATCCTTTGAAGGAGGATGTGCCTTTTTTTTGGTTTTTTCTTTATAGTAAACCTTGATATATATAAAGGAGAATATATCCTTGGACTTTAGAAATAAACTCCAAAGATACCAAAAAACATTCACAAGGAACAACAAAATAATATAGGGATAAGAACCCTTAAGGTAGAGTAGCATCATCAAATAATCCTTAAGGAATGAATCACTCCACAAGCCATGATTGCTATAAAAAAAATACATCCAACACACCTCCAATACAATGATACTCATGTGTATTTATATTTTCGCATGAGTATTCCTAGGGGTCTATGCCCCACTACTCCTTATTATTATATTATTTCGTTTTAATTATATAGTGGGCCTATGTATTATCAATCAACTACCAAGTGAGCATATTACATTATTATGGTCACATTACATTCATTATCCCCTTTGGTGCCTCCCTAGGTACCCCATATTATCCTCCTTAGGTACATTACATTCCATCCCCTTTTACATGTTTCATCCTCGAAACATGTGGATAAGATATATAATATGAACTACTAAGCAATGTAGTCAATTGGTACCATTCAAAAGCATCCATCCATCCTAATGAAATGTGGATAGACGGTCCCACTATAGGCTTTCCTCTTCAATCTTGATTCTAGTTTCTCCTTGGGATACATGTCTTCACTATGCTAGTTTGATATCTATAGACATTACTTTTAGTCCTCCATGTGCATCCATATTGGTTTCCTTTCTGGTTCCATATTGATCCATATTAATTTTGTTAATACTCATGCCCTTTCCTTGATGATTGTTGTTCCTCTGAGTGGTGGGAGTAGTGATATACAACAACCTTAGCTTTCAATTATTCTTTCTTTGACTCTTCAACATGTGGTTCCTTAGCTTCTTCTTCCTTTTTATGCCATTCTTGGGGATTTTCTTCAAGTGCTTCTATAGGCTCTTCTTCTTATTCAAGCTCAAACTCTTGAAATGATGCGTCATTAGGTACTAAAATTAATTTCCCTGTAAAGACTTCTTCAAGTGCCCCTTTGGTTGCTACTTGTTTAGTAAGAGAAATATATTGTGATGTAATTTTATTTTTCTTGTACCACTGCTTGAAAAACTTCTTTTGCACAGTATATTAACTATAGCAACTGATTCCATCTATTGGCCCTTGACCAAGTTTTGGAGATCCTTGGTCAGGTTTGACCTATTTTGGGACTTCGATAGGCTGTCGAAGGCGGAGTGCAATTTGAAGTGGAGATCATGAGATCTCGGCCCCTTTTTAGGGCATTTTTGGGTTTTGGGCTTATGTAATGGGTATGGGATGTTGGCCCATGGGTTTACCCATGTTTAGTTCCTTTTGTAATGTATAAATAGAAAGCTAGGCGATGTAAGTAAAACACAAGTGTGTGTGTGTGTGTGATACTAGGTGCTAAGGGAAAGTGAAGGCCAATGTGCTAAGTGCAAGTGATAGTTGTAATTGCTTTGTTCATATTGTGTGAAACTTGCAAGGCTAAGTGTGAGTAACTGTAAGAGATTGTGTAAGGGTTTTGTGATGTAACCTAACTTGGGGAAGGAGGATCTGGTGAGGTGCACATAGATCTCTTGTCCTTTGTGGAGTAGGATTCTGATGTTATGTGCCTGTAAGAAGCTTGACAAGAAGAAAATAAAGAGGAGAAGATTTGGTGGATGTATCCCCAGGCTGGGGGTGAACCACGTATATCCTATGTTGTGTTTTCTTTGTGCATTATGGTTTCTTTGTGCATTTCAATTATTTCTTTGTGCCTTTGATGTGATTTATGATTAGTGCAATGATGTATGCTTAGATGAATATGATAACTTAGTGCCTATTGATGTGAATGAGATGCTAGATTTGATCTATGTTGATGTTCTTAGTTCTTGAATGTGTTGAATCTTGTTGAATACTACACTACGTTGAAATTGGGGTTTATCTGTGTTGTAGACAAAGGTTAAGTACTAATGAATGACAACTCCTAAGTGCTTTGTTAGAGTATTGTAATCACAAATCTATGTCCTAGCTAAGGTTGCAGACACTGGAGTCCTGCAACCACCCCTGCCTCTACCTCGGGTGAGACTTCCTCTTCTTCACAAGTGTTGCTGAAAGGGCTAGTAGTTAGGGTTTTGTTGGTGCGTTGTTGAAGCATTGAACCCTGGGTCTGCCCCTGTGCCAACAAATGGTTCCGTTGCTAGGATCTGAAAATGTGATTGCTAGGAACTGAGGAAAAGAAAGAAAGCTCTGTGCATAGATCTGTTGCTTTAGTGTGCAGTGTTCTACTTGACTTACGAAGTTCTGTGCTAAGAAAGGAGGCAGATCTGAAGAAAAGAGGTAAGATCTGAAAGCTTTGTGCCTTGATAAAGGTAAAGTGAATTTTTTTTATTAAAGAGGTAAGATCTGAAAGTTTTGTGCTCTGTTAAAGGTAATATAAGTGGAAATTTTTTCTTCGATAGTATGGATCTAGGTATGTTTGATAAATTTTGTCCTAGTCTGAAAACTAGGGAACAACTAGAAGAAAGAAGGTTTTATATGAGTAGATCTGATAGAAATAATAAAAGATATGTTTTTCCTATGCATAGAAAGAATGTTTGGACTAACAAATGGATGTAGGATCCTAGGAAGAATTTTCTGCAGGTTAGCTACCATGATCCTAGTGCACATAAGAAAGGCTGGGGATCATTTAAGAGAAAGAGAGGATTAACCCTTTGTTACATTTGTAGAAGACCATGCCATCTTGCTAAGGATTTCCTTGATAGACGACCTAGTTGTCTTTGTTGCAAAGCTATGGACCATGAAGTTCTGGATTGCCCGAGAATGATTGCTAAACTTGAAAGAATGAATATGGAACAAGATAAACATGATAAAGACTCAGAAATTAAGACTATGGTAGAACCCCAGAAAGGATCAGAGACTGTATTGTCAGAAATAAAAGAAACCCTGAATGATCATAGAGACATCAATCTATCAGAGATCTTAAAATACAAGGAATGCATAGAAGCAAGAATAGGAGATTTCGACATAGACTGTGTTTTGGATGAGGAAACACAGGTGAATGTCATGAAAGAAAGAACTTGGGAAATTTTAGGAAAGCCTGCTATGATTCTTTCATTGGGAGGAACAGGATTATTCAGAGGAAAGATGATAACCCTATGTGGAAGACTTACCCAAACATCTATGAGTGCTCATGGAACTTAGATAGAGGAAGAATTTGAGGTTATTAAATTTGTTGAGAACAACGCCCCATTTGCTTTATTGCTAGGAAAACCCTAGATTGAGAAAGATCAGAACCGGAGAAAAGAAGAAGAATCCCTAGAACAAAAAAAGAAAGCATTAAAAGATTTCATGACTAGGATAATAGCACACTTCATAGAAGAACAAGAGAACAGGTCGAAGACCAAAGACTTGGGTGTCGAAGTTGAAAAAATGCGAGAAAATAGAGCACTTACCCCAGACAATGAAGAAGTATTACCTTTGAACCTTATGAAAGATCATCAATAGCGCAAAGTTATTATGCCAAGAAAAGATAAGAATCAGAATGGGAAGAGGAACCCAGTAACACAGATCACAGGGAAGAAGGCTAGAAATCTCAGCAAGAAGAAAGAAAAGAACTTCGTCAGAATATCATAGCAACTCAGACTGACACTTCGCCATGGTGGAGTGATATGACCGTTGGAGGCATTATAACCATTAGGTTGACGTTCTCGAACGGTTAGAACAATAATTATGATCATAAATCTCGCCTTCGTCGCGTGCAGGAAGAGAAAGACCAGGCCACAACGGCTCTAAAGCAAGCACAAGAGGAGGTGATAGAACAACGTAGGGTTACGCAACAGGAGACAGTTTCCCTCCAAATGAAGTTTGAACAAGAGAAAGCGCAAATCCAGCAAGAGAAAGAATAGTTTCTCGCAGAGTAGATTGGAATCAAAGAAGTAGTCAATAGAGCACTTCGCTCTGTGATGGGCTTAGAACAACTGGTCTAAGACCTAGTAGAGCATCAAGTGGAAAGGCTTGTTGAAGCCATTCAACAGCTTCAACAAAGAATAACATATCTAGAGCTACAAACAGTGCCAAGCACTCTGCGGGATGTGCGAGATCAAAGAGAAGCAACTGCTCGGAGCACAATTGAGAGAATCAAGGCCTTCGCCATGGAATGTAAACATATAAGTGATCACAGTGCACATAATTATGAGTGACTCACTAAGGATCCTGAACTAAAGACACTGGAGTCACAAATCCAAGAGGCCAAGAAGCAAGTAGCAACAGTTTAGGCCCAATTGAAGCTCTTGTCAGCAGTTGAAAGAATGAAACGATCCCAGGAACAATGCATTGTCCAACATCAAGTCCATACCATACAGATCAAATTCATGGAAGTGACTCAGAGGCTCCAACCACTCCAGGATGCAACTTGTCAATTGTTCGAAGAGATTGAAGGACGAGGATTAGAGTTGGAATAAGTAGTCACTTCAGTCGAACAATGCTTAGAGGGACCCGTTAACGAGGTAGTTATCCAAGAGTTTGTCGAGCAGGAGGCCTTGGCGAAGAAGTAAGTCGAAGAAGCTCAAGCCAGGCTCGAGGCGTTTGAAGTAGAGCTACCTAGATTAGAGTGACTCGAGATGAGTCACAAGTGAGTGTTAGGGGCTTGTTGGCCCTTGACCAAGTTTTGGAGATCCTTAGTCAAGGTTGACCTATTTTGGGACTTCGACAGGCTGTCGAAGGCGGAGCGTAAGTCGAAGTGGAGATCACGGGTTCTCGGCCCCTTTTTAGGGAAGTTTTGGGTTTTGGTCTTATGTAACGGGTATGGGATGTTGGCCCATGGGTTTACCCATGTTTAGGCCCTTTTGTAATGTATATTTAGAAATCTAGGTGATGTAAGTAAAGCACAAGTGTGTGTGTGATGCTAGGTGCTAAGGGAAAGTGAAGGCCAACGTGCTAAGTAAAAGTGATAGTTGTAATTTCTTTGTGCATATTGTGTGAAACTTGCAAGGCTAAGTGTGAGTAACTGTAAGAGATTGTGTAAGGGTTTTGTGCTGTAACCTAGCTCGGGGAAGGAGGATCTGGCGAGGTGCGCGTAGATCTCCTTTCCTCTAAGGAGTAGGATTCTGATGCTATGTGCCTGTAAGAATCTTGACAAGAAGATAATAAAGAGGAGAAGAGTTGGTGGACATAGCCCTAGGCTGGGTGTGAACCACGTATATCATGTTTTGTGTTTGCTTTGTGCATTATGGTTGCTTTGTGCATTTCGATTATTTCTTTGTGCCTTTGATGTGATTTATGCTTAGTGTAATGATGTATGCTTAGATGAATATGATAGCTTAGTGCCTAATGATGTGAATGAGATACTAGATTTGATCTATGTTGATGTGCTTAGTGCAAGAATGTGTTGAATCTTGTTGAATACTGTGCTACGCTGAAATTGGGGTTTATCTGCGTTGTAGACAAAGGTTAAGTACTAATGAATGACAACTGCTAATTTCTTTGTTAGAGTATTGTAATCACATATCCGTGTCCTAGTTAAGGTTGCAGACACTGGAGTCCTGCAACCACCCCTGCCTCTACCTCGGGTGAGACTTCATATGCTTCGCATGTGTTGCCGAAAGGGCTGGTAGTTAGGGTTTTGTTTGTGCACTGTTGAAGCATTGAACCCTGGGTCTGCCCCTGTGCCAACAAATGGTTTCATTGCCAAGACTTGAAACTGTGATTGTTGGGAACTGCGGAAAAGAAAGAAAGCCCTGTGCAGAGATCTGTTTCTTTAGTACGCAGTATTCTACTTGAATTACGTAGTTTTGTGCTAAGAAAGGAGGGAGATCTGAAGAAAAGAGGTAAGATTTGAAAGCTTTGTGCCCTAATAAAGGTAAAGTGAATTTTTTTTATTAAAGAGGTAAGATCTGAAAGCTTTGTGCTCTGTTAAAGGTAAGACAAGTGGAAATTTTTGCTTTGATAGTATGGATCTAGGTATGTTTGATAAATTTTATCCTAGTCTGAAAACTAGGGCACAACTAGAAGAAAGAAGGTTTGATATGAGTAGATCTGATAGAAATAATAAAAGATATGTTATTCCTATGCATAGAAAGAATGTTTGGACTAACAAATGGATGCAGGATCCTAGGAAGAATTTTCTGTAGGTTAGCTACCACAATCCTAGTGCGCGCAAGAAAGGCTGGGGATCATTTAAGAGAAAGAGAGGATTAACCCTTTGTTACAGTTGTAGAAGACCAAGCCATCTTGCTAAGGATATTCCTGATAGATGACCTAGTTGTCTTTGTTGTAAAGCTATGGACCATGAAGTTCTGGATTTCCCGAGAATGATTTCTAAAATTGAAAGAGTGAATCGATCCTAGGACACCCTTTGTGGTTTTAAAGAACTCGTACGAAGAAATCGAGTGCATAATTGTGGGTAAAGCACGAGAGGTGCATCATTTTTGGTATCAGAGCATAGAAATTATCCGCAAACCACAGACAAGGAGAGAGATTAGTATGATACCATCATTTTTGGTATCAGAGAAGAAGATGATTCATATTTTAATCTAATAAAGGCAACATGTACACAGAGGCAAAAGCGAAGCTAAAGATTGAAGAATTAGATGATGCTCTTAAGGAAAATTGCAAAGACAGAATGTGAAGGTGGAGTTCAGATTGGAAATCTGATAAGAAGACAATATGCATAGGAGAATGCATAAGGCAGTCAAAGATATGCTACATAGAGTAATTCATATTTAAGGAAATCTGATAGAACAAAGCAGAGAATAGTCCATTCAAGTACATATGAATGGTGGGACAGGATCATGCAGAGATCTTGAAGGTTGATATGATGTGTTTTATGTTTAAATTTGGTTTTGAGTTTTTTTTGCAAATTGAAGGTAACAGACAAAGAGGTTGATAGCAACAGAAAACTAGAAGATTGTGACAGAGGACCAATTGTGTTCTTAAAGAGAAAGTGAAGACTCTTAAGCAGTGGCAAGGAACCTTGAAGATTCCAACTGAAGGTTGGAAAATTTGGACAAAGGAGTGTTCTCAGAGGAAGTGGAGTACTACAGAAGACCAAGAGGAGAGAAGGAGTTTCTCAAAAGGTGGTTCCAGAGACAGAGAACCAATTAGATACCAAGAGGTCAGGCTCATAGGGAATCTTGAATTGGTATGAAGACATGTATGGAGACTTTTCAAGAGAAATCTTAGAGGCAGTCCACAGGTGAACATATGAAGTTCACAAAGGAGGGGAAGACAATGATCATTGAAGGTCATTGCAAAGGTTCAGAGGAAAGCGACAACAGAAGGAAATGTGCCAAGGTAAAGGGCATAGAGAATATGAGTCAAGAAGATTTTGATAGAGAGATGACTGAGATAAAAGGTAAACTCAATTACATGATGAAGCTGCTACAAGAGGAAGAGATGCAAGAGAACCAGAGGTATGGATGGAGTATAAAGAAGAAATTATAGTGGCCAGTGATGCAATTATATGAGGAGAAGCTTTGGAAAATATTGCAGGAGTTGAAGCAGAGGATGAATTCTTTGATACAACATGAGAAACTCATAGGAGTTGAGTTCAGGCCATTGACAACAAAAGAAGGAGTTCACTATTGTGAACTAGAGAAAGGAGACATCCTTGGAGACGATGATGTGGAAAGGATACCAATTGAGAGTCTCATGGGCTCTTTGAAGAGTTCAGATCAACATATGGATATATTGACAAGTAGGAATGAAAGGATTAATGTTTTTTAATATGATATTTTGTGTATGGTTTCGTATTTAGCAGGTGAAGTTGTTAAAGGAAAGAAGGAAGAAAAATAAATGTATAAATACATTCCAAGAGGACCAGATCAACAATACAGTCTGATAGAATATGGAGGCAAGAGTGTCTCAAAAGGAAGCCATGAGGAAGACCATACACCAATAGACAATGGAGTTGTTGAAGGACAGTCATAGGAGTTTATTACTACAGAAAATAAGGTAGAATTGGCTCATGGAAATAGACAACAAGAAGTCGTAGAGAAACATTCTAGTGAAATTCTTACCAGGTGGAATGAAGAGATAGAGTTGCTGGAGAAAATGTTAATATAAACCGAATTTGGAAGAGGAGAAAGTATAGCCAATGAAAGGACATGTTCACATATGTCTTGCAGTGAAAGAGAAATGCCTATTGCATATAAAGGAAAAGAGGTAAATTTCAATTTTAATTCTAATTTGAAAGTTGCAAGCATACCAGTAGAAGATGAACATGACATGGAAGTAGCATCTAGACTATTTCCTAAGGAATAAGGTAGTACTCAAGTGTTGAATATTGGGGAAGAGTTGAATTTTCTGGAAAGGTGGTTGATTAAAGGTGAAGACTGCAAAGAATATGCAGGATTGATTCAAGTAAAAGAGAAAATGAATGTTCCAATTAGAGGTGACACAGAAGAAGGAAATTAGAGAGAGAATCGTGAAGATATAATTCAGGACATGGTGCAACAATTAGTGGACAATAGAAACAACATAATTTAGCAAAGAGAATAAAACAACAAATGACAGAGTATGTACCAACCAAAAGACCAGCTGGAAATAGAAAGAAAGATGATAATGAAGATGATGAGGAAGATGTCTCAGAGAAAACATGTAGAGGAAAGGAAGATCTACATCAGCAGAACAATAAGGAAGATAATCAACAACAACAAGCAAGTGACAATAGCAGATTGTGACAACAAAGCCAGTGGGGCATTGCAGCAAAAAATATGGGATCCAGGAGGAGCTAAGTGATGAACTCATGATCAGGAGATCATGGACATTTTATTACCTAGGGAGTCTTATGAAAGAGCATCCTTCTTCCTAATTGTTGTACAATTTCCTATACTAGGAGGTCTTGTGTTTTCAAGGGAGTTGGTTCCCAAAATCTTGATTTATTTGTAATTTCCTATGTTTTGAGTGGTTTGAGTGAGAATATAATTGTAAATATTCTTGAATATGTGAGAAAATGAGTGATATTGGGCTTGTGAATATATCATGAGTATCTTAGAGATTAGGAGATCCTAGAATAGGGATTTTGTTGAGTAAATAGTGGATCGGAGAGGATCCTTAGGTATCTGTTGAGGTTTGTTGGATCTAAACCATAAACAGTTCAAAATACTTTTGTATAATATTGTAAGACTTAGAGGCATAGAGAGAGCTATAAATCCATCGAATATTAGGCCAGACATCGAGGATGAGGCCAACATAATGAGGGGTCATACCACTATAGAGAGGGGGTCACAAAAGTGTAAATCAAACCCAAGGAAGACTGATTGATCAGGCCAAGGAAAAGGCTATGGGGAGCCTTATGTAATCTATGTATATACATTAATGGAATACTTTGTTTAAAGTATTTGAAGTCTCTGTAATGTTGAGTATGTGGTTGTGAATTCGTGCATGTTAGAAGCATATGTATCTCTGTCACAGAATTGAGGAAGTTTCATATGTTAGATTGTGTGTAGATGCAGATGTAGGGTTCATGAATGCAGATACATATATTGTGTTGTAGGAATAGAATGCGAGCATTGCAGAGGAGATATGACACAACTCTGTGTTTTAACGAGATCAAAGGATGAGTATTTTAGTGATCATCGATCATGAGAAGGATCGATGATGCTACAGAGCGGTGATGGAGAAGAATATTTCATGATCACAAGATGAAGACTCAGTAACCGTTCGATCATCCCCCTAGAAAACAACGACCATTAGATCACAATTGTTCAAGGAAGACACAGTGACCATTGGATGATCCAGTTGGGATCGTTGCAGACCATCGGATCGAGAGAAAGTGGTAAATCATTAATCGTTGAATAAATATTGTCGAATTTGGAGAAGAGGGAGGAGGACCTTTGGGTCAACGATTGATTAAGTCGTGACTGTCGGATCATGCAGGTGACATATCTATAGCAGGGATGTATTGCGGAAGTTGGAGGGCGAGTTAACAACTGTGTAGGTTATGGTTCCACAATTCACCACAACCGTTGATCGCCATTTTTGAACCGATCAATGACTCACAACAAATATCGTTACCAACGAGGAACTTCCATTTTGGAGATTGGAGGATAATTAAACCACGAGCTAGTTGTGGTTCCGCAATCGTCCACAGCTGTCGATCTCACACCAGCATAAACCACAACCGCCGATCTTTATTGAAGAGGTTAGTGCCCAGGGAATAGGGCTGAGGTCATAACTCTCGGTCGTATGGAGAAAAGACAAAGCTCCTTCAGCTAGAACAAAGGAGCGCCTCTGGGTTAATCACCTGGTCATGAGGACTAGTTTTAGATAAAGGAAACAGAGTTTGCCACTTTGTGTTAAGTTGCGCTACACATGTGAGTGGTCACAGATATAATCGAGGTCATATGTAGAGATTGTAAAGATCAGAGTTGGAATGCACGGATATGTATCAAGGAGATGTACATAAATACACAGTAACATAATTCAATCATGTCAGTGATCGAATTCAGGCAGAGTGAATCGATCCTAGGAAACCCTTTGCGGTTTTAAAGCACTCTAACGAAGAAACCGAGTGCATAACTGTGGGTAAAGCATGGGAGGTGCATCAATTCCTCCCTATGTACATTACATTCTTTCCAACCTTTGGTTTGGTTGGGTGTCATCAGGAGAAAGGCATCACTTTATATTTTTTCCTCTTCACAATTTGTATGCAAAAGATATGAGTAGCAGAAAAGAAAAGTAGCAACTCTACATAATGGAAATAAATTTTAACAGTTTTTTTTACCTTCAATAGAGACCCACCATCCACACACAAATTTTCCACATGAGACCCCCAAGCCTCATTGTTCCCATACAATTTTGAAATTTCCATGAGTGTCATTTATCCCATTTCCACATTTTATTTTCAATTGTTTTCTCATAATTCAACGTCAAACTCTCCAATAAATAGGGTGGTTCAATTCCCTAGAGGATACAATATTTCTTCACCACATGATGATTCATTTATTTTCAATTTGAATCATAATTGTCCTTCTCTGTGCAGAAAAGAGAATAGAGCACTCTCTCGGAGTTCTTAGAATCTTCGGTAACGTTGCAAGCTCCCCTTCCCCTCAACCTATTGGGTAGGGGTTTCTTCATATGGTGTAGGTGTCGACGATTCTCTCTAAAATTCAACCTATCAATGGTGTGATAGATTCCATTGCACATATGTAGGAGATAGTAATGGAGGACATTCAAGAAAGGCTTATGCAACATAAAAAGGATGCCATCAAGAACAAACTCAAATTTGTAGTGGTCTTCCATGAATCTAAATGTACCTACCACAAACATGGCCAAAAAGGTTTGATAATTCCTATAATAACACTATATAAAATGTGACATATAACATGGGTTCCCATATGATGCTAGGAATGACAAAGAATAGATTCGACACAAATCTAGCTACAATGTCAGTATGAAATAAATAACATACATTATATTAAAAGCAAAATATAATTATGGTATAATGACATAACATCGCTATCCGAATATCTTACTCTATAAACAAAAAAAATTGTTATGAAACTAAAAAATAATAAGTATTATAAATTTAAATAATTGCCAGAAAACTTACCAAGCTAGCATGGAACATGACTAGAGTTGAGGTTGCTAATGGGACCAAAGCCAAACCTGGTTGCAGAGGGATGAGGTTATTGATGGGATCAAAGACGAAATCAGTTGCAGAGGGACAAGGTTGCAAGGCTACAAACGAGGCCGATGGGACCATAACGAGAACTGAATTCGATTATAGAGAACAGAAAACAATGCCCACAAAACAACATGACAATACTCTACAAAGTTTGACTTGGTCACATAAAAGACAAAACAATTCCCACAAAACAACCTGAAAACCCTTGGTGGAGATGCAAGTTGGATAAGGATAAAGCTTGTCCCCAAGAAGATTGAATCTAGAGCTAAACTTGATTGCATAGAAGGGAAAACAATGCCCATGAATCAAAATAACACCACAATCCTTGTTAGAGATAAACTCAGTCACAAATAAGGGAAAATGGTGCCCATGAAATAGCACCACAATATTTTCCCTATTGAACTTAGTCACAAAAATTTCCCCAATAGCACCAAAGCTAGATTCGAAGGGGGTCGTAGATGGGGGAAAACCAATAATTCCCACGAAATAGGGGAACCATACTAGGCAAAAGAACAATGGAGCCAAATTGGGTTGCAAAGGGGGGACTTATCGAGGAATACAAAATAGCGTGACTGGTTGGGCATCGTTCAATCAAGGCCTTGAGTGGCCATTCTAGTGAAGGAATGGGAGGATGATGATCATGGGAATACATCAATATGAAAGGCATTTGATGGATAGATGAGGGCCCTATAAATACCACACAAGAGCGATCGATGGAAAACTGTAGCTGGAGGACATGGTGTCGGGTGGGAAGGGGTAGGGTCCTCAATGGGTGCCAATAGGGTGGGTACCAACTGATGAGCCTAGATGGTACCTATAGGGGATGATAATTATTCTCAACAAAAAGGAAGGTACCCCAAATTAAGTATGTTTCCCTAGAGAGGGACTTCTAACACTCAAAGTTGAAATAAGTGTGTGATTGTCACAGGGTGAAGAGACTCATTAGGATTGTGCCACCCTAGAGGCTTACCATGTGAGATTCGATGATAGCCATGGGAGTTTTCCCTACTAATCGAAGAAAGCTAGGATAAGGAAGTGATCAACCTATTGCTTTCCCCACAAAGAGACTTACCTCTGAAAATATGATGACGAAGGTCGAAAATCTCACAGACGAAGAAGGACAATCAAAAGGGATAAGGAAGAGGTCTATATGAAAGATGGATTCGAAGATAAATTTAAATTGAATAAAATCCATACATCAGAGGAAAAGTTCTTATGACACCATGGTGAGGTGGGTCCATGGTGAATACATCAAAATGTATCAATCATGGAAGCATGATCTCTTAATCAAATTAATGACCACTTAATTTTAAACATGTTCATAAGAAGTTCTCAAAATAAAGATTGTAAAGAGGATAATATAGGCACCATGTAGAAACTCGAGTGTGCAAGGTGAACTCAATAAGTAACTCAAAAAAAGGTTGCAATCAGTGTGACATTCACTTCCAACACCTACTAAGAGCAACTTGATGTTTATTATTCCTATCAACACCTATGAAGGGAAACTTCTTGTTTATGATTCCTAAAAATTTATCAGGCAACATCCTCATTCAATGAAATTCACTATGTTGAATTCACCTTGCAGATAATTTCAATGTGGAAGCATAAAAACATCAAACTGGAAATAGGGTTATTTCATAATAAGGTAGGAAGCATGTTATTTCATAATAAGGGAAGCATGGATCAACTTTGAAGCATTCATTGGCATTAAATTATTTCTCTAGAAAAAGAACTTTAAATAAAAATGACTTGGCAATTACAAAGTGACGATCGTTACATATCTTTATCTTTGCAAACAAAGGAAATAGCTCTTACAACATGTCAATATCAACATCTTAACATCTTAGATATCAAAGACTTGTAAATTTAAAACTTAGGTAATTTGTAAGTGTTACTGGTAATTTTATCTCCATACCCTATGACTTTACCTCAGCTTCCTACCACTATACATTAAAACACTTGTTGCCAACAATTTCAATGTTGATTCTCACATATAATCAAAGTATTGAACATTTCTTTAATTGTAAAACTTGATATATATATATATATATATATATATATATATATATATATATATATATATATATATATATAAATAGGCTTTGCCAAAGTATTGACATATATCAAGAGGCTTTGCCAACCGTAACACTTCATTAAAAATTAATGGCTTTTTTTGTTTGTTTGTTTACTCAAGGACTTGTATCATGTTAATCAGAATCATATTTGAGAGTATAAAAAAAATATTTTGAAAAAAATCATTATTTATTGTTACAACGTTATTAATAAACTCGGAGAATTAAAGGTTTATTGAGTCTTCTTAGCTATATGCATGGAAGTTAGTCCGTATAAAGGAAAGTGTTGGTTATGAATGTATGGTGTTTTTTTGTAGATATGATATAATATAGCATAATATTTATGGTATTATATAATCCTCAACCAAGGAAAGAATGCCCACCTTTGTATGATTTGGCCTTTGGATATTAATACTTTCCATCAATTTTTTTATTTATTTTAATGTATTCTATGAGGATGACTTCTAGTTTTCAAAATTATCAATGCAAGGAATAATAAAAAAAAAAGGTGTTGTAAAAAAATATGTAGTTGTGTTTTTGAAATAGAATAATTGGTAAGCCAAAAATATTCTTTCAATTGGATATTTTTTCCCAATATTTGTTTTTACAATAGAGTCTGTTGACATATTCTATAAGTAGCATATTCTATAAGTAGAATGGTAAATTATTTTTGAAATAAGATTTTAGGGAATTTTTGTTCTCTTAAAGTAGGAAGTTGATTTCTAATGTCATATAATAACCTTTCTCTATTTTCCAACAATAAGAAACAAGGCTACGTGGCAGCATAGTCCCTGCCAAGAAGGTTAGAAAGCAAATTGTGGAAAATGGGTCGAAATGTAAATGACGGAAGTGTCCAGTGCAAAATGTATATGACGGAAGTGTTGTGTGCAACATGTATATCACAAAACATGGACCAAAAGTAAATGACTGTTGGCATGTAGAGCACCATTTATTTGTTGAAGGTAAAGTATGTAAGAAAGTGCAAATTTGTTGACAGTGGAAGAATAAATCTGGAAATTTAAATGCATTTGGCATATGGACTGGTAAAAGATAAAAATATATGAAGWCATAAAATTAGAAGGAGATAAGAAATATAAAAAATTTAAATGCATTTATGAACAAGTGGTATAAGTAAATGAAGCTTGCAATGCAGAGCACCATTTATTTTGAAATATATAAAAAATTAAAATTATGTTACATATAAAAAATTAAATGCATTTGTCATAGAGACTGTTGAAAGATAAGAATGTATGAAAACATTACATAGTATTGGAAATTTTGAAATATACAAAAAAATAAAAGTTTGTTACATATAAATCGGAATTTCAATGCGTTTGTCATGTAGACTGGGATTGGGGCTCCCGCGGACCATTAGAGAAATATGTACAATAAACAGGATTGTAGAAAGAAGATAGAGTTCAATACCTGGAAAAAAAATAAATGGAAAGGTATAAGTATTTGCCTACACATCTGTATTTAAGAAAGTGGAATAACTTGGTTGATAAACAAATCAGGATGCAAAGCGTAGACTTATAGTGAGGGTACATATGAGCCCTTTGGCTACTTGCTTGTGGCTGGCGTTTCATTGATGTTGCCAAGGATTCACGTTTCAATGATGTCATCGACGACTGCTGGAATCCCGGCAACTGCCTGTTGCCTTTCATCTATAGCCTGTTTCAATTGCGTTTCGCGCCATTCTTCAATGTAGCTTCTCATTGGGGCGAAGTTTATCTCATTCTGGATTTTTGTGTTGAAAAGAACGTTTTCTAATTCTTGGAAGTCGATAGAAAGAATACAGAGAGCCTGATGAATTTCCTCATCTGTACTGAATATTTGGCCAGTTAGTCGTGGACGTGAGCTTCATCAAATTGAATGATGCTGTAAAAATTTTCCAGAGACAAGGACTTAAACATAGCAACCTGTTTATCGAACTCTTGTCTGGTTAAGGGCAAGGAGTTTGCGATTAAGACTGAGACTTGGAAGTCATTAGTTTTCCCGGCTAAGTCTATATTTGACAGCCTTATGAATAATTTATCTTTCTTTGATATGGCTTGTTCACACGACTGAACAATGAGATGCAGGTTCTTCACTTTTTCTTTCCAACATGCATTCAATTGACCGATCCGGTTTTGGATGGAATATCTTCTTCTCTTTTTTTTTTTTCCTGTCATATTGTTGACAATGGTGCCAAAAGGAATGAATATTTTTAAAAAGAAATTTTCTTCATCTTTTAACTTGGCTTGCAAATGTTCGAGCAAACTATGTGCCCTGGTTCCAAGGGAAGTGATGGTTTGTGATATTTTCCACGCGTCGGTAACCAGTTCCATTCTTTTTTTTATATTATTCTCCACATATCCTTTACAGGATGCGAGCAGAGTGGAGGATGCTTTTACGTTGACTCCAGGGGTGGCAGGCATGGCTATTGCCAAAGGGTCGAGAAGCAATGGCATAGAAATGAAAGCGTCTTCCAATTCCTTGACCTGCTCCTTCAGCCTGGCATTCTCGATCTCAATTCCTCCATTGGAATCATGAAGTGATTCTCCGCTTCCCATGTGAATTTGACAGATTTGGGACAACCGCATGTTGGCAAGGTGAACCTCTGAACAAGATTTGACTTTCTTATTTTTAACAACTTTTGTCTCAATTATCAATTTTTTGGACTAGGTATCAAAAACAACGCTCTGGAACATGAAGGATTCATCTTGGTCAAAATTTTCAGTAACGGATATGTCCATTGGATGGCTAAGGTGGATAGTGTCTCTGGGTTGATCAAGGAAGAAAATCATGCTATCCAGATCAGTGCCAAGTTCCATGTTCTCACTTTGAATTTCCGGCTCTTCTGCCTAACCCACATTTTTTTTCTCTTCTTCTTTATTGGAATCTTGTGAGACCTATCAATTTTAGAGTGAGGAGGGTCATTATCTCCTCCTCTGTTTGAAGAACTCTGAGTTTCTTTGTTGCTGTGGTGGACCATTGGAGCGATGCTCCGGGATGTCGCACTTTTTTTAATGCTATTTTCCGATTGAAGACTCTTGTCAGCAGGGCCTTTCCCCTGTTGTGTGTACAATTTAGTGCAGCTTTGCACTGTGTCTACGTCGTCGTCATCAGAAGGAGGACTATTGCCGCCACTGTCTCTATTTTTGGCCAGGTGTTTACTTAGAAAACAATTGTCGAGGCCAAGTATTTGTAAATGTTGTCGAAAAATATTATAGGGGTCGAACCCTCTTATGATTTCAACATATTTGAGGTTGGATATGCTAGAATGTGTTGTGAATTCATCAATTTTGTTGACATTTTTCAACACGAACTCCCCTACTTTCCAAGGCAGAGGAATGCTTTTTTTTTTCTTTGTTTGCAACAGATGGAACCAGTAGTTGTATTGTCGTGCTACCTATGCAACAAACATTTTGTCTATAATTTGACATGGAAGGAGTGCAGGTTGTTCCGTGGAGCCAAAAATTCTTATGACAGTGTAATTATCCAAATGTTCGACTGTCCCCTTCTTGTCCAAAAAAATGGCTACCTGTTCAGATATGCGGGGAGCATCTTCTCCTAACAAAAAAACTTTGAAAACATATACGAAGCCATTAAAAATATCATAAAAACAGTGGGAATCCTTGTGCTTCCACAAGGCCTGGTACCAGAACGTTGCTGGGTGAAATTCACAGTTGACATTCTTGGAGAGAGACAGTTGTGGAAACCAACAGGAATGCTCTATTGCAAGAACTAAATAGGACGACATATAAAAATAATTTTCCCTTCTGAAGCTTGACAATTGGGAACAGATTTCATGGGAAATTAACCTGCTCCAATAAAAAATGGCTTGTTCGTTGACTGTGAAATGAAAAATATAAAGGGCCATCCGAGAAACAGTTGCTGTGGATTCCTGTCCCGTTATTCTTGTAAACATCCAGACAATTTCGTGAAATGGATTTCTAAATGAACTAACATGGAAGCTTGTAGTATCTTCAAGAATTAGATGCGGGTTTTCCAAAAAATGCGACAAGAGGTCCAACCCATTATTATGCTTTGCTAGGAACTATTTGCAGTCTTCTCCTTTGAACATCAATGTTGGCTCCAACAACCTTAGCATCTGGCGGAAGACCTGAGGTGACAAAGAAACAAAAGAGCGGTCCCGCAACAAAATAATTCTTTTTTTTGAAATAAAATTTTCGGAGCACCAAGAGACGAGGTCCTTACAGTCAAAAACCTCAGGAACACAGCCTGCATGAGCAATCCCGGAGGTCCAGATTACTTGGTTCTCTATGGCAGAGGTTGAGTAATAAGAAAATGCCTTGGACCACTAGAAGTTCTGGTCCTCACGCCCAAGGATGTTCACTATATCTCCCGAGAACTGTTCTTGATCTGGTGCCATAGGTTTATGAGAACATTGGTTTGCTCCAGATGATGGTTTAAATGAACAATTAGAGCGGATAATGTAACTCTCTGCTAAATCTTGGTGAAATTCTTATGAATGGGAAAGCTCCTCAAGCCTTTCGTTGATTAATGATGAACTGTTTGCAGTAAATCTTATTTATTACATATTTAGAAATGCGAAGGTGGCGGGTACGATGAAGAGAAATTAAGGCTTGGAGGTTTCGTGAGCGTGCAAAGGCCACGAAGTGTAAAGGGCATTTCATGATTTTTAAATCAACAGTGGGAACGGATAATATAACCCCCTCGCAAATATTGGTTTTATGCGCATGAATAGAAGATCTCCT